>JAQPPZ010004532.1:0-166282 GCA_028583015.1 Wollemia nobilis | reverse complement strand
GGGTACACTCCTGACTCAGTGTGTAGATACCAAAACAACACCAATCCAATTATGTGACTGCAAACATTGATCGTTTTGACACACATAGCCCCAAGGGAGGCCCCTAGAGGTCAAATAGTGGTCCTAACCACTCTCACAGCAGTTTTGGAAGGTCAGAGGTCAATATGGCACCTTCAGGAACTTTTCTAAGTATTCATCCCACCCTGGGAAGAACTCAATCTGGGATTTGCCCCACCCAGGGATGAATTCTGAATTCACTCCAAGGTGGGGCGAATTGCAGGTTTGACGGGAAAAAAGTCAAATCTTGACAAATGGTAGCTCGGATCCACCATCCAACTCTTCCTTCATCGCATGGGAGTATGGGTGAGTGTTTTCAAGTGTTAGAGGCATCTGCAAGGTCAGTCATGAAGTCCCAATTCAGGGAGGAATCTCCTTCCCCTCGGGAAGGCATGATTGCCATGTGGCGCCTCCGCATGCCCATTTCAAGAGACCTCCAGGTCTATAAATTGGTGAGTTTCCTCACCCCAAAGAGAGGATAGAAGTAGAATTTTAGAGCAATGAAGTGCTGTCATTTTATTTACACACCTCACACCTTTTGGATTTGCACCTTCCACATCCTTGATCTCCTTTAGAAGGGAGGTCATTGGGTGACTATTGGGAGGACGAATCTCGATCCCAAAACCTAAAATTTGGTCATGATATCCCACCAATTTTTTTGACAATACCACACAAGAGGTTTTGGACCCATCCCAAGTGGATTGGTGCTGAAATCAAGCCTCAAATGATGGGCGGCCTGCCCTAGGGGCACCCCCTCCCACACTACCACAGTCTCAATTGCCCCCTTTCGGAGCGATGGGAATTCTATGGTAGATTTACTTTATTTAATTTTTTCATTCAATTCTATGATGCTTAGATAGGTTTTCATTTGAATTTTATCTCATTTCAAACAATTTTGATCATATTTCTATCTTTGCTCGCTTTTACTAACCTACAGGTAGCATCATAAAATTCCCATTTATGGAGGCTAAATTGGGAAAATATGACCATTTGGGTCTTCCCAAAATGCCCCCAATTATCTAACCCCAAGTTTTCAGGTCTTTTGGAGCTTCCGAGGTAGGACATTGGGACAGTACCTATTCGGCATTATGTTGTAGGTGAATTCGTCCCACCCCGAAACAAATTCAAATCGGTGAGGAATTTTTGGACTATTATTTTTGTAGAGCCTTCCTGATGATGTCTTGATGCCCCTATCAAATTTGCATAGCATTTGGACTTGTTTTAGTTATAGTTTAATTCATTTTCTCGTTCACTTAGTCTAGGCTTGGGGATTGCATGCTTTGTTCCATCCGCAGGTGCTACTGATCATTTCTTGTTCTTTTGAATGCAAGGTTTGGACATCAAAGGAGCAGAAAGGAGTCCAGATTCATCAACACAAGTGGCGGTGACGTTTGGTCCATCCATTTCACATGTGGGCATGTGAAAGAAGGAAAGGCGCCCATGGATGTAATTAGAAAGAATGCTTAAATGCTCCTAGCCCTTGGAAGGGGAGGATGCGCATTGTAACCAATTTTGGAACATATCAATGAAAAGGGATGTCTTTATTTAATTCACATTTGTTCCAGTTAGATTCGATCATGTTTTTCCCTCTTTTCATGCACTTGCAAGTTTTTAGGATTTAGCGCTAAGTTCGATTTCTTTGTTTACATATCGTATGTTAGCTTTCCATTTTTGCTTTTTTATCCTCTTGCTTTCAGTGGCAATCACGATGTGACGTCATCCACATCCGGGACGTCGATCATCGCGTCTGAGTCCTCACCTAGTGGAGCTTATATTTGTCCCCCCCTGGGATGAGCGCTTTGGTTAGCGCTCGTCCCACCTTGGGATGAATAATAATCTGAAATTCGTCCCACCTCAGAATGAATTTAGGGCAAAAATTTCAAAAAAACAACAAAATTTGAACAAAAATGCACCAAAATACCTAATAAACTTGCCCGACGAGAGTGCTTTGGAACTTGACATCCCGAGCATGCAAAACAGATGTCAAGGTCACAAATCCTCGCTATCGTATTCCCTAAGAAGGCTACAATATCCGGACCAATCCACAGGAAGACGGATTTTCAAGAATTTCATCCCCAAATGGTGTCAACAAAAGGGTCAAAACCCACCCAAAAATAAGTAATAACATTGCCGAACGAATGCGCCTTCATGCATGACATTCTTGGCATCCAAAATAGATATTGGGGTTACAAATTATCACTATCCTACTCCCTAAGAAGGCTACCATAGCCGGACCGCTCCACGGGAGGACGGATTTTTGCCAATTTTAGCTCCAAAAAGCGTCACCAAAAAGGGTTAACACCGGCCAAAAATAGGTCTAAATGTCGGAAAACTGCACACATTTTAAAGGATAAAAATCTAAAGGCACATTTGCACAAGTCATCTTGGGTCAAGCGACTCGTCACTTTTCTCATGAAGGTCATTTCCTCATCGATTCGTCGCTTGAGGGGGTAGTCACACTTAGTCACCAATCAACAAATACACACCCAATTAAGGAAAACGGCATGCATTCAAAGAATCATTGACAAAGACAATTATGCTCCTGCTTGGGGTAGTAAACAAGCAATAATCACAATCTGATCAAATCACTTGGCATTTCGTGAATCATGAACTCAAGGTTCTCACAGACAAAAGGTTGCGCCCTTTGCCTATTCATGACCGATCAATGTCCAAGATCAAGTAACACCTCACCAAAAAATGTTAACACTTGAATTGAGTTCCTTCACACGTCAGAAGCAAGGATTCAAGAATACATGCCCTTTCCATAAACTGCACACATTTTCAAGGATAAAAATCTAAAGGCACATTTGCACAAGTCATCTTGGGTCAAGCGACTCGTCACTTTTCTCATGAAGGTCATTTCCTCATCGATTCGTCGCTTGAGGGGGTAGTCACACTTAGTCACCAATCAACAAATACACACCCAATTAAGGAAAACGACATGCATTCAAAGAATCATTGACAAAGACAATTATGCTTTGCTTGGGGCAGAAACAAGCAATAATCACAATCTGATCAAATCACTTGGCATTTCGTGAATCATGAACTCAAGGTTCTCACATACAAAAGGTTGCGCCCTTTGCCTATTCATGACCGATCAATGTCCAAGATCAAGTAACACCTCACCGAAAAATGTTAACACTTGAATTGAGTTCCTTCACACGTCAGAAGCAAGGATTCAAGAATACACGCCCTTTCCATATGTGGAGCATCAAAAGTTGGTTAGGTTACTAAGAAACCCTAATCACTAGTGCTTTGGTTATCTATTTTTTCTTGGCGCTGCGCCATGCACAACACATCCCAAAAAGGGGCATCTATAGACATCAAAACAACATCAATTTGATTATGTGACTGCAAACACTGATCGCTTTGACACACACAGCTCCAAGGGCAGCCCCCAGAGGTCAAACAGTGGTCCTAACCACTCTCACAGCAGTTTTGGAAGGTCAAAGGTCAATTTGGCACCTTCAGGCACTTTGTTAAGTATATGTCCCACCTTGGGATGAATTCAATCTGGGATTCGCCCCACCCAGGGACAAATTCTAAATTCGCTCCAGGCAAAAATTCAAATCTTGACAAATGGCAGCTCGGATCCGCCACCCAATGCTTCCTTCATCACATGGGAGTATGGGTGAGCATTTTAAAGCATTAGAGGCATCTGCAAGGTCAGTCATGAAGTCCCAATTCAGGGAGGAATCTCCTTCCCCTTGGGAAGGCATGATTGCCATGTGGTGCCTTTGCATGCCCATTTTAAGAGACCTACAAGTCTATAAATTGGTGAGTTTCCTCACCCCAAAGAGAGGAGAGAAGTAGCATTTTAGAGAAACGAAGTGATGTCATTTTATTTACACACCTCACACCTTTTGGATTTGCACTTTCCACATCCTTGATCTCATTTAGAAGTGAGGTCATTGGGTGACTATTGGGAGGATGAATCTCGATCCCAAAACCCAAAATTTGGTCACGATATCCCACCAAATTTGTCGATAATACCACACAAGAGGTTTTGGACCTATCCCAAGTGGATTGGTGCCAAAATCAAGCCTCAAACGGTGGGCAGCCTGCCCTAGGGGCACCCCCTCCCACACTGCCACAGTCTTAATCGCCCCCTTTCGGAGCGATGGGAATTCCATGGCAGATTTACTTTCTTTAATTTTTGCATTCAATTCTATGATGCTTAGATAGGTTGTCATTTGAATTTTGTCTTGTTTCGAACAATTTTGATCATATTTCTATCTTTGCTTGCTTTTACTAACCTACAGGTAGCATCATCAAATTCCCATTGATGGAGGCTAAATTGGAAAAATCTGATCATCTAGGTCTTCCCAAAATGCCCCCAATTAGCTAAGCCCAAGTTTTTAGGTCTTTTGGAGCTTTTGAGGCAGGACATTGGTACAGTACCTATTCGACATTATGTTATAGGTGAATTCATCCCACCCCAAAATGAATTCAAATCGGTGAGGGATTTTTGGACTGATCTTTTTGCAGAGCCTTCCTGATGATGTCTTGATTCCCCTATCAAATTTTCATAGCATTTGGACTTGTTTTAGTTATAGTTTAATTCATTTTTCTCATTCACTTAGTCTAGGCTTGGGGATTGCATGCTTTGTTCCATCTGCAGGTGCTATTGATCATTTCTTGTTCTTTTGAATGTAGGTTTTGGACATCGTAGGAGTAGTGAGGAGTCCATATTCATCAATACAAGTGGCGGCGATGTTTGGTCAATCCATTTCACATGTGGGCACGTGAAAGAAGGAAAGGCGCCCATGGATGTAATTAGAAAGAATGCTTAAATGCTCCTAGCCCTTGGAAGGTGAGGATGCACATTGTAACTGAGTTTGGAACATATCAATGAAAGGGGTTGTCTTTCTTTAATTCACATTTGTTCCAATTCGATTCGATCATGCTTTTCCCTTTTTTCATGCACTTGCAAGTTTTTAGGATTTAGTGCTAAGTTTTGTTTCTTTGTTTACATATCGCATGTTAGCTTTACCTTTTTGCTTTCGTATCCTCATGCTTTCATAGTGTTACATCTACCTCTATGGTGTCGTCATCCACAATGAGTTTCAAATTTGATTCTATTTATGTTGTCACAGGCCATGCATCTTTGAGTTGAAACTTGTCCAAAATATTTTTGATGTATTTCTCTTGGGTCAAGAATATTTTACCATTTTACTAAGTTACTTTTAAGCACAAATAGAATTTTATCAATCCTATATTAGATATATCAAAAGTATTTTCAAGGTCCTTTTTCACTATGTTGATGATGTGTTTACTATTACTTGTTAGAAGCATGTCATCCACAAAGATAATAAGCTATGTGACTTCATATTTTTTGTAATTTATGAACAATATTTCATAAATATCTTGATAATCACACGCTTCAAATTCAACTTACTTCATTTGATATGATAACTTGTTGAACCAAGCATGATGGGCTTGCTACAATCAATACAAATACTTTCTAAGTCTACATACCTTATGCTCCTATCCTACAATCTCAAAACCTTCTCGTTATGCCATGTATATTTCTTCTTCCAATTTTCCACTCGAGAATTATATTTACATATAATTGATGAATCTTCCAACTTTGTTGTGTAGCTAAGGCTACAATAGTAGTGATTGTGGTCAACTTTTTGGTAGGTGCAAATACCTTAGTGTAGTCAATGCCTCGATTTTGCATGAAGCCTTTAGCCACTAATCTCACCTTGTGTTTGTCAATGGTACCATCTAATTTGTACTTATTTTTGTACACCTATTTTATTTGAACTACCTTTCTTTCAAATGGTAGATTGACTAACTTCTAAGTACCATTTTTATCAGAGGTTCATACTCTTTATCCATTGCATGTCTCCAAGCTATGTGTTTTATAGATTCTTGGTATCTGAGAGGTTCATTATTCAGAGTGAGCTACAATTCTATAGGTTCCAATTCAACAAGTAATTATTCATGTATTTTTACTCTAAGGGTACCTCTTATGACTGTTGTACTTGCTTGATCTAGTTTGATGTCCTTCAAGAGCTAATGAGCTTCACAAATTTATCAAGTGGGGAGTAGTGTGGATGTCTCACCTACCTCAAAGTTTTTTCATGATCATAGAATGGATCATTAGGTACGAAGGATGCTAAAAAATATGGATATAAAACAATACTTTTACCATGATCAGTATTACTATGTGAAGGGGTAGAAGGTGTAGAAGATATAGATATTTACCAAGTATCACAGTTTAGTTTCTTCAAAATTATTGGTTGATTTACATATTTTAGAGAAAAGAGAAAAATTGAATTCAAGATAAAAAAATTGGTAATAATTTTAATGAAAAGAGAAAAATTGAATTCAAGATCAAAAATTTACAAGAGATAGTATAAAACAATGGAATGGAGCAGGACCGTTATGTGCAAGAAAATTAATTTCTTTCTAATTATCATAATGCATTGAATATTGGAGGGGGATGTTTATACAATTACAAACTTATAACTTTGGCATTAAAAAAACACTTGGATGGAGAGTATTCATAGATCAAGAAAAGAGTTGGCAAAAAATATTACTTCAAAAATATATAGGTTCTCTTAATGTAACTAAACCAATTGTGAAAAGAACATTGCCCAAAGGATCAACAACATATCAAATGAAATTACCTTAAAGGCTTATATTTATTGATTTTCAAGGAGGATACAGAGACTTAAATTTTCTCAAGTGATACATGCATAAGTTTTAATATTTTGTAATACTACTATTTAGTTATGATGTAATACGGGTAGTTTCATTTCCAGCCCATATAATCCATTAAAAAGGGGATTTCCAATATAGAACTTCATATGCTATAGTTTATAATTTATCAAGAAATATACTAGATGATCAATCAATGAGAGGAATTATGTAAATTTTTAGTTGATACTTTTTTGAAACCTTATTCTCATCTTTAATTATAGATGATCTTCAAAATATGCTTCAAGAGCTCTATTTTCCTATTTCTTGTAAAAATATGAGTTGGTTTTGAATCTATCAAAATATGGTGGATATTCAGCCAATTTGGGATATAAGAATTTAGATCAATCAAATTTTATAACTCATAAATATTTCTCTTTGATGGATGTTTTATCATTGAAGGCTCTCACTAAGCCCTCAATATTTCTCATTAGTAGTTCAAAGTAAGATTCTTATAGGAGAGAATCTATAAAGAAGAGGATATCTTGTACCTCTCTTATGTATCTTATGTGAGAAGGATTTAGAAACATGAGATCATTTACTTCTTCATTGTCCCTTTGCTAACACCATTGGAGATTACTCTTTTAAAAATACAAGAATATATTAGATAGCTCCATTAACATTGAAAGAGTTGATGAATATTAGATTAATTATTCCAAAGCTAAAGCATTATGTATTATATGGAGGAATATAAATTTTTTAAAAATAAATCTTAGCCATACCCAAGTTTGTAATCATATTATTGCCTCTCTTATAGAATACCTATAAATGTGGAGCTTGTCATGAGAAGTCTCAAGTATGAAAAAAGAGGTGTTAGCCACATAGTTAAGGAGATTCGTCTATAAGAATGGTATTAAAGTAAAAGATATGCTTTGATCTATGGTAAAATAAAAATGTTCCAAATTTGTGTTTCTCAAAACTAATTTTAATGGTGATTCCAAAAACAAATTGTGGAAATTCCATGGAGATGGTGTTTTTCAAAATAATGAAAAATTCTGCTCACTTAATTTAATTTATATGGCACTTTAACTAAAAATATCTAGAGGCTATAGTACTTATTATAGGTATTAAAATTGTAATTGAAAAATAATAGAAATATACTTCAATTGAGGAGAATTTACAAATTACCATGCTATCAAAAAATGGATATAGGGATTAGATAGAGAATAATATTTTTTTTTATAAAAGAGGGGTAAAAATTTATTAGATCAAAGAAACCTTACAAGAGAACAAACAACTAGCAAAAATAGCCAACAAAACCTCAAACAGACATATCCTCAGTAAGTAAATTATGAAGTTGCTGAGAACGACTAAAGGGAGGTTATCCCAACCCCGTAACGACCAATTCCCCGAAACTAAGAAGACCATTTGGCCAAACAATCCGCAACCCTATTCCATTCCCTAGGAATGTGAACAAAAGAGATAAACTCCAAATTACAACTGATTTGAAGAACATCGAACAACCAAAGTCAACCTCCGGTGAACATTATCAAGATGGTGAGTCCTTAACAAATTTATAATAATCATGAATCGACTCACAAATATCCTCCGCCAACCCATAGTCAATTCTTGTTCCAAAGCACAACATATACCAAGAGCCTCCATATAATTATTAGAGTATATCCCCTTATAGCATGAAAAATGAAACAAGCATTCCCAAGACTATCTCTCCCAACTCCTCCGATACCATCATGCCCAGGATTACCTCGAGAAGACCCATCCGTATTGATCTTGAACACCCCCGGAGGAGGAGGATGCCATCTCCCATCTCTCTGCATTTTTTTTCCATCTCGGTTTCTAGATGAAATAACAGGACGAGGACCATTCTCCACAAATCCCAAATTTTGCATCATCAAAATCTTCGACTGCACCAAAGGAAGACTAATCTGGCATGTGGAGAATAATATTATTGTTGATGTTCATCATCTATTATTGGAGGTAATCTCTTCTAAGTACAAGCTATTTATAAAGAAGAAAATTAGGTATCAAATAATTTATCCAGTCATGGTGCTAATTTTAATCTTACTAAAATTTAAATTTTAGAAGGCAATTGATCTATAAAATGTTGTCAAATATCTAATTTTTGAAACATAACATTTTGAGGAAGATTGAAAAAATTATTTGATAAAAAATAAAAATAAAAAATATTTTTAACAAAATGATAGATATAAATTCATTGACCTAACAACAAAAATAATATTTTAATCTTCTAATTAAATAGTCCTCAATAAAAACCACACATAACTTTTTAAAAATATATATATTAATTACTAATATATTTATAATTTAATCTACTAAATATATTAATTACTTTAATATATAATTTTAAACTAAATACTCATTTAGCCTACCTATCATCTACAAATACAATTAAAAAGAAGAATATAAATATTGTGTTCATTCACGTACATCATTCAACCATATAATAAAAGAAACATTACTTGTATTATTTTTTTAAATATATTATAAAATTATGAATAATTTTAAAAAATATATTATAATACCTAATATGGGTGGGGCTTTTCTATCCTATATAATCAAAAGAAAATCAAAACATTCTCCTGTATAATTCAACTCCACCCATAATTAAATTATTTAATTTTCTATTATAATTTTCAATATACTTTTCCTTTGTACTCAAAAGAATGTAAACATTTGGTTAATTTAATTTCAAAACCAGGTTTGTGACATTACTCGTGTATAATTCAAATCCACCCATAATTAAATTATTTAATTTTCTCTTGTAATTGTCAATTTACTTTTGCTTTGTACTCAAAAGAATGTAAACATTTGGTTAATTTAATTTCAAAACCAGGTTCCACAAATATTACGCGAATAAAGTTGATGGTTAACAACACGAACCAAACCCAAGTTGAAAAACCACCCTCGCTTTACATATATTCAAGCCCTACAAATTAAACCCAAGTTGACAACCACCCTAGCTTTACATTTTTGTCACCCTAGCTTTATTCAAGCCCTACAAATTTGAACAGTATTCTCTTGATACTTGTTGGAAAGAGTCTGGGATCTTAATAACCTCGAGATTGGAATAAAGAGATTGGGATGCTTGTCTTGCCTTCAATTGACCATTTATGGAGATTTCCGATTTTTCCTGCAAAACAACATAGAATTATGGAATGAGATGCTTGTTGAATCTAGCTCCTCATAATATATTGAACATAATAGATAATAACTCCAGCGCAAAACTGGGATGTGTACCAAGCATCTGTTGCAGACTCTTTCTGGTTTGAAATCTCCGTTTCCATACAGCGAAAGTCGATTGCCATCTAATGGAATTTTTCCACTGGAGAATTCTCCACAGAAAATATTTCCACATATTCTGCAATGATGCTGGTTGAAAATATCAAAGATTTTTTTTTGTCAATACCTTGAACATAATTGAATTCAAAGCAGTGTTTATAGCCATACCCAGGGTTGTCTTTCGATTGTAAATAAGCTTTTATCATCTTCCTTTGATGGGTTGTTTAGACAAGCCTCCACCTGAAAAAGCCATGATGAAAATCAGAACATGAAATAAAGGTCCATAGCTTTTTCAATAAAGACGTTCACTATTAAGAAGTCAATGTTCTAATCCTTTAACAGTACACAACATGTTCATAGCCTCAATTCCTCTATAAATGTGTAACATTATATTTGAAAATAAAAATAAAACATTTAACAAGCTAGCTATGATGTTGTACCTGCAGAGAAGGGCCAAGGTAAAGGTTGCCATCAGATTTGTATAACTTAATATAGATATATTTAATTAGTTATATGAGATTGAAAGGGTTCATTCTTATTACATCATTAGTGGTATTGTTTGGCAAGATTTGAACCTTGGTTTCCTCTCTAAATATTATTCAAAGAAACCAGTTAAGTCAATGCCACTTGGTCAACAACAATAAATATTTTATTTATATATTATAAGTTTATATAGGGATATTGAATTGATATGTTTCCAATTTTTTATTAATAAATTCAAGTTCAAACTATTAATAACCTTAGTTATATCCTCAATCAAAAACATACAAGTCCTTTAAAAAAAAAAACTATATTTATTCTAATAAAAAAATTTAATTATTCATTAAAAAATCTTATTAATTTTTATAAAACCACACCAAACAAACATAAAGCACTACTCTAAAAAAAAGGACTTGTACTAGGAAGAGAAGTTATCTATCGAGGATATGGGCTAGGGCTCTAACCAGTACCATGATTAGCCAAGTCATACATAGGACTTCAACCACGTTGTAGATAGCGTAAACATAAACGATGTATTCTATAAGATTTATGAGGAGATAAAGCCCTACTATGAGCACTAGTAGAATGGCTTGAGGTTGAAGAACATCACCCCCTCAACCTACTACATGTATACCTTGAAGAAACTAAGGGACCTTGAGGCAGAGGGAGGTCAAGCTTAACCCTATTTATAATGCATGGACCCTCACAACAATAATTGATAAGATTAATTAAATACACCACCTCATGTGCCACCCTAGAAGCCTACAAATGGATCTGAATGGTAACAATAAAAAGCACTATAATTTTTTTATTTATAGAAAATTATAAAGAAATTAAATTTCTAGAATAAATAGCAGCATTCATTGATTTCCATAGTTGAAATAAAATAATTGCATGATAGAAATTCTATAGAGTAACAATATAAGTAGGCCAACAACTATTATCACCAAAAATAATCATCTACCATCTAAGGAACTCAGGATGAAAAGGTTTAAATAATAAGTGAATCCAAGCCTAGGTAGATTGAGCACAAGGGCAAAACCAAAATAAATGCTAAAATGTTTCAAAATGACCATAAATAGGATACTTAGGATTAGGAATACCAACTCTATTAAGACTCTCTCCCATAGTAAGACCTCGATAAATAAGAGACTAGAGAAAAAATGTGATCTTATGTTCAAGGTTAGAATGCTAGATACGATTCAAACAAGCAATCTAAGTATAGGAGGTAGAGTGAGTCTACCATATCTCATTAAGCTTATCAATACCAAAGGAAAAAGGACTAATAAGTTGATAAATCAAGGAATAAAAGTAGCTCTTGAAAGGAGTATATACTTTCCAATGTCAATCCCTCCACCAGGAACTCGAGGATTGAAGGTCGAGATTATGCAGCATGACATCAGGCATAATCTCCAAGATCTTAATAATAGAAGAAAGATCTAATTTATTAATATTAAATTTATGCTTGAGTTTGGGCTAAGGAATCCAATCCTAAGAATGTACTAAATATTTAATAAAGCAAATGTCTTTGTGAAATAGCCTCAAAGCTTTAACCCCTAGAATATAAGTAAGAAGAACTGAAGAGTTATATAAAATAGGAGACCACCAGATATTCTAAGAATTAAATGAAAAACATCACCAATCCAGTGAAGATGAGGTTTCACCACCTCAAAAGCCTACCAAATACTTTTAACAACAAAGGAACCCTAAATCTTAACCAAATTAGAAGTGATGATAAGAGTGTGAAGGCCAATATTACTCCAAGCTTTATTCCCATAAGGTAATCCTAAAGAGATACACTGGTGAATTAAAACCTTCTAGGTTTTAAGACCTTCAATAGATTTAACCACCCACTTAGGACACAAAGAAATACTTTACTTATAAATGTCAATGATATCCATCATGCCCTTATCAGTAGGCATGCAATAAATATCCCAAGAAACCCATTGAAAACCATTCAAATTCTTCCCCTTGGCCTAAATAAAATCCCTAAGGGCTCTAGACAACTTATTATAAGAATTATTAGAAAGGGCCCAATAGGAGGAATAGTAAACATGGGTGGCAACAACAATCTTAGTATAAACATAAAATTTATAGCAAGAGAAAGGGTATGCGAGGCCAACAAGAAATCTTCTTTTTAATTATATCAATAAAATATTACCAAATTTTGAAGTGAGCATTCAAAAGCAAAAGGAATTCCTAATAACTTAAAATGCTCATCCCTCTAAAGCCAATGCCACGAGAAATATCTAAGCCAAGCAACCAAAACAGAAGAAACAAAGAGACTTAGACCATTGGATGTTGGAACTAGAGGTCTTATAGAAAGTGTCTAGACAAGCCAAAGTAGTTAAAACATAAACATCATCCTCACTAATAGTGAGAAAAGAATCATTCACAAAATACCCATTAATAATCTTAGTGGACATATCAGGAAAAAAATACCTTTGATCAACCTCTTAGATGCTTGACTGGCAAGAAGGTAACCAAAATCTTTAGTCATGAGGATGTAAAGCTAGGGGGCCAAAGGAT
Organism: Wollemia nobilis; assembly: GCA_028583015.1. Lineage (NCBI taxonomy): Eukaryota > Viridiplantae > Streptophyta > Pinopsida > Araucariales > Araucariaceae > Wollemia > Wollemia nobilis. Next base: position 153,247 of record JAQPPZ010004532.1, on the reverse strand, counting down.
AGCCCTATTGAATAGAACAAAAATACCAAAATCTTCTAACTTATGCCCATTAATAGTAAGATAGGTCGAAGCATCAACAAACAACATATTGATGACCTTAATAAAAAAGGGTCCAAACCCAAGAGCTTTGAGCATGGTAAGAATAAAAGAACACTTAATATGATCATAAGATTTATCAAAGTTGAGCTTAAAGAAAAGTGACTTTTGGCCAGAGACACGTGCCCATTCAAAACCTTCCCATATAACAATAATATTTTCTAAGATATAATACCATTTAATGAAACTTTTTTGCTCTGGTCTAATAATCACAATATTCCAAACACAAAGAGCTAAATCCTTGTCCAAGATCTTATAAGAAACACTAATTAGAGTAATAGATCTCCAACTAGTGATAAGCTCAAGATTACCCACTTTGGAAATGAACTTAATGTTTCTACAATTGATAATACTACCAAAAAGTTGTTGGCTAACACTTCATTATAGACATTGAGTAGATCATGCCTAGTAAACTTCAAAGTGGATTTACAAACTCATAGGGAAAGCCATCAAGACTAGGGAACTTATTATTCGACATAGTCATAATATAATTATGAAGATTATTAAGTGAAAGAGGAGCCTCACATAGATGCCTATTATAAATAGATAACTTAGTAGGAACAACATCAAGACATTGTTGGAGTATTTTACATTCCAGAGAATCTTGTTACGCTTGGAATACAAGCTTATAATGATTCACAAAGGCCGATGTGATATCAGGAAGAGAAGTTAGCCTATCATGAGATGCTTGAATGGCATTGATCTAGATTCTAGTCTACCTAGATGAAGATATTCAAAAACATCTTTGTATGGGTGATCACCCACCCTCAACCAATGCAGATGAGCCCAAAGCTAAGCTCCCTTAGCTTCATGTTGTTCATGGAGCATAAGTTGGTGGTGAAAACCAGTATCCCTAGCTTATAATTGTTGGTCGTATGGATCATTTTCTACCAAAGATAAATTTTGTTGATACTCTTTTGTAACATCCATATGAGCATGCTTTTTGACATGTGCCACATGTTTTCCAAAATACCACATGAAAGAGGTAGTATGAACAATCACCTCCTTCAACCAAGAAATCCAACTGATAGAATGAGGAGGTCGAGGTAATAAATTTTAGATTCTCTCAATCATAAAAATTGTGCCAAGGTGTTGTAATAAATAAGTATTTAAATAGAATTGATTACATAGAAAATTGAATTGGCAGCCACTCCACTCAATCTAGAAAGAAATCGAGAAATGATTTAATAGCAATAATTGATCTTAGATCATCACAATCTTATTATTGGTGGTGGAGAAGGAAAACATTATTGCTCTAACATCATAAATCGATCAAGGTGCTTATAGACCCTATCATTATCAACATGGAAATTGGACTGTGTGAACCAAGGTGAAGGCGTACATTTACGTTAGTAAAAAAATGATAAAAAAACCTCATCTACACTTAAGAAAAAATGAGGCCTCACTCTCACCACTACACCAACACATTGGGAGATAGCCAACTTTATCATCAACATGCTCAACCATATTAAATAACAACAACCATCTACCATCATGAGCCACAAATCACTAATATCACAACTAAAATTTATCCTTTGAAGAATTTCACTTGCATGAGAACAAACATCTATCATCATATGCTTGTCCTTCAACTTTTCAATTATTTCTATTTTATTTCTACATTTCATCTCAATGATGTCAAGGGTGAATAGATCCATTCACATTCTTCTCACTACACCAATAGATATTAATAGAACCTAAGTTTTAAAAACTCTTCATCTTCACTATCTTTTGATGATACATACTTTTGAATTTTACCTTTTTTTTTGTCGTGTTTACTATCCCCTTTATTTATTGCTTTTGTCACTTCCTTGGCCATAAGGATCTTATGTGCTATTTTATACTCTTCTTCACAATCTAGCATTGATTCACATTAAGAAATATACCCTTGTTATTGTGGTCTTTGTTAATATTGTCCTTGTTATTGTGGCCTTTGTAAAGATTACCCTTGTTATTGTCCTCTTAGATGCTTGACTGGCAAGAAGATAACAAAAATATTTAGTCACAAGGATGTAAAGCAAGGGGGCCAAAGGATAGCCCTATTGAATAGAACAAAAAAACCAAAATATTCTAACATATGCCCATTAATAGTAAGATAGGTCGAAGCATCAAAAAATAACATATTGATGACCTTAATAAAAAAGGGTCCAAACCCAACAGCTTTGAGCATGGTAAGAATAAAAGACCACTTAATACAATCATAAGATTTATCAAAGTTGAGCTTAAAGAAAAGTGACTTTTGGCCAAAGACACGTGCCCATTCTAAACCTTCCCAGATAACAATAATATTTTCCAAGGTATAATACCCTTTAATGAAACTTGTCTGCTCTGGTCTAATAATAACAATATTCCAAATACAAAGAGCTAAATCCTTGGCCAAGATCTTATAAGAAACACTAAGTAGAGTAATAGATATCCAACTGGTGATAAACTCAAAATTACCCACTTTGGAAATGAACTTAATATTTTTACAATTTATAATACTACCAAAAAGTTGTTGGCTAACACTTCATTATAGACATCGAGTAGATCAGGCCTAGTAAACTTCAAAGTGGATTTACAAACTCATAGGGAAAGCCATCAAGACTAGGGAACTTATTACTCAACATAGTCATAAGATAATTATGAATATTAGCAAGTGAAAGAGGAGCCTCACTTAGATGCCTATTATAAGTAGATAACTTAGTAGGAACAATATCAAGATACTGTTGGAGTATTTGACATTCCAGACAATCTTGTTGTTCTTGGAATACAAGCTTATAATTATCCACAAAGGCCGATGTGATATCAAGAAGAGAAGTTAGCCTATCATGAGATGTTTGAATAGCCTTGATCTAGATTCTAGTCTACCTAGATGAATATATTTAAAAAAGTCTTTGTATGGGTGATCACCCACCCTAAACCAATGCAGATGAGCCCAAAGCTAAGATCCCCTAGCTTCATGTTGTTCATGGAGTATAAGCTGGTGGTGAAAACTAGTAACCCTAGCTTATAATTGTTGGTCGTACAGATCATTTTATAGCAAATATAAATTTTTTGATACTATTTTGTAACAACCAGATGAGTACGCTTTTTGGCATGTGCCATATGTTTGCCAAAATACCACATGAAAGAGATAGTATGAACAATCACCTCCTTCCACCAACAAATCCAACTCATAGAATGAGGAGGTCGAGGTAATAAATTTTAGATTCTCTCAATCATAAAAATTGTGCCAAGGTATTATAATAAATAAGTATTTAAATAGAATTGATTACATAGAAAATTGAATTGTCATCCACTCCACTCAATCTAGAAGGAAATCGAGAAATGATCTAATAGCAAGAATTGATCCCAAATCATCACAATATTATTATTTATGGTGGATAAGGAATAAATTATTGCTCTAACATCATAACTCAATCAAGGTACTTATAGACTCTATCATTATCAACATGGAAATTGGACTGTGTGAACCAAGGTGAAGGTGTACATTTACGTTAGCAAAAAAGGATAAAAACACATCATCTACACTTAAGAAAAAATTGAGACCTCACGCTCACCATTGCACCTGAAAGCACGAGGATACAAAAGAAAAACAAAATGGAAATGTAACGCTAAGTCCTATGAACGAGAATGCATGAAAAGAAGGAAAACAAACGAACTGAAATGAGATTTAAAGAAAGTGTAAAAGTGTGGCCCTTTATTTTATTAATTTTCTCAAAATCGGGTTACAATATGTCTCCTCCATTTTTAGGGGCTAGGAGCATCGAACATAGTTTGGTTACACCATGAATAATACATTCCCCTTTGGGATCTTCCGCGTGCCCACGTTGAAAATGCGCAAACCAAATGTTGCCACCACTTGCGTGAATGTGTCTATAGTTCCTTGCTGCCCCTCCGATGTTGAGATCCTACATTCAGAGAAACAATAAATGGTTAGTAGCACCTACGGATGGAGAGAAACATGCATTCCCCAAGGCCTACGGTTAATGCATGCATAAAATGATTAAAATGATAACTAAAACATATCAAAATGAGCTAAAAATTTTACAAAAGCAATAAAACATTACTAGGAACCCACTGTAAAAGGAACATTCAAGAAATATGCCACATATTTCTAATCACTCCAGGGTGGGATGATTAGGACTATCATAAGTTGTCAGAAGGTGACCTCCTAAATGTCCCATCTAGAGGCCTCCAAAACACTTGCAAAGTTGGGGTTAGGAAAAATGGGGCATTTTGGGATGACCCAAAAGGTCATATTTTGCTAATTCGGCCTCAATTGCCCTATATTCGATGATGCTCCCTGTATGTTAGTGAAAACAAGAAATAATAAAATCACAGCCAAAACTTATCAGAATCACATGAAACTTGAATGGCAGCATATTTAAATAACCTGAAATCAAATGCCAAAGAAAAAGTAGAGAAATCGGCCACAAATTTATAATCACTCCGGGGTGGGGTGATTAGAACTGTAGTAGTGCGGAACTGCAGTAGTGTGGGGGGCACCCGGGGGTAGGACTCCCATCATTTGGGGCTCGACTTCAGCACCAATCCACTTGGGATATGTCCAAAACCTCTTATGGGGTTGTGTCAAAAAATTTGGTGGGGTATTGTAGTCAAATTTTTTGATTTTGGGTACAAATTGTGCTTCCAATGTTCACCCGATAACCTACCTTCCAAAAGAGAGATCAAGGACGTAAGAAACACAATGAGAGTGAGGTTATAATTCAGCAGCACTCCATTGCTCCAAATGCTCCTGCTCTATCTTTTTTGGGGTGAGAAGACTCACCAATTTATAGACCTAGGGTCTCTCTCTTTGAATGCGCATGTGAGGGCGCCACTTGACTTGCTTGCCCTATTTTGGGAGAAAATATTCTTCCCTAATTTAGAGTCTCCTTGCATGAGGTCTCCATGATAAAGGCATGCTTGACTGAAGTCCCTCTCTCTGATTTGAAGTTGTTCCTCGTAATTGCATGCCCTTAAGGCACAGTTAAGTGGTGGACCTGTCGAGGTTTGACTTTTTTTCCAGTCAAACCTGCTAATCATCCCACCATGGAGCGAATGCTGCTAATCGTCCCAGGGTGGGATGAATACCAGTTTGTAATCATCCCAAGGTGGCACGAGTAGGGAGCAAAGTGCTGAAAAGGTGCCAAATTGTCCTCTGACCTTCCAAAACTATTGTGGGAGTGGTTAGGACCACTATTTAACCTATGGGGGCTACCCTAGGGACTATGTATGTCAATTCGATCAGTGCTTGTCACATAATCGGATTGGTGATGTTTTGGTGTCTACAAATGCCCCTTTTTGGGATGTGTTGTGTGTGGCGCAGTGCTGAGCAAAAATAGATAACCAAAGCACTAATGATTAGAGTTTCTCAGTAACCTAACCAAATTTTGATGTCCCAAGTATGGAAAGGGCATGCATTCTTGAATCTTTGTTTCTGACGAGCTAATGAGCTTAATTCAAGCATTAGCCTTTTTTTGGTGAGGTGTTACTTGATCTTGGACATTGTTCAGTCATGAATAGGCAAAGGGTGCAACCTTTTGTCTGTGGGAACCTTGAGTTCATGATTCTAGAATACCAAGTGTTTGATCAGCTTGTGATTATTGCTTGTTTGTTGCCCCAAGTAGGAGTGTGATTATCTTTGTCAATGATCCTTTGAATGCGTGCCACTTCCTATACTTGGGGCATCAAAATTTGGTTAGGTTACTGAGAAACCCTAATCATTAGTGCTTTGGTTATCTATTTTTGCTCAGCACTACGCCACGCATAGCGCATCCCAAAAAGGGGCATCTATAGACACCAAAACAGCACCAATTTGATTATGTGATGACAAGCACTGATCGAATTGACATACATAGCCCCTAGGGTAGCCCCTAGAGGTTAAACAATGGTCCTAACCACTCCCATAGCAGTTTTGGAAGGTCAAAGATCAATTTGGCACCTTTTTAGCACTTTGCTCCCTACTCGTCCCACCCTGGGATGATTACAAATTGGTATTCATCCCACCTCGGGATGATTAGTAGCATTCGCTCCAGGGTGGGATGATTAGCAGGTTTGACTGGCAAAAAAGTCAAACCTCGATAGGTCCACCAGTTAATTATGCCTTCAGGGCATGCAATTGTGAGGAACGAATTCAAATCAGAGAGAGGGACTTCAGTCAAGCATGCCTTGATCATGGAGACATCATGCAAGGAGACTCTAAATTAGTGAATAATAGTTTCTCCCAAAATAGGGCAAGCAAGTCAAGTGGCACCCTCGCATGCACATTCAAAGAGAGAGACCCTAGGTCTATAAATTTATGAGTCTTCTCACCCCAAAAAAGGATGGATTAGGAGCATTTGGAGCAATGGAGTGCTTCTGAATTATACCCTCACCCTCATTGAATTTCTTACATCCTTGATATCTCTTTCAGAAGGGAGGTTATTGGGTGAACATTGGAAGTGCAATTCATACCCAAAACCCAAAAATTTGGCCATAATACCCCACCAAATTTGCTGACACAATCCCATAAGAGGTTTTTGACCCATACCAAGTGGATTGGTGCCAAAACTGAGCCCCAAACGGTGGGTGTCCTGCCCTCGGACGCCCCCCACACTGTTATAGTTCTAATCGCCCCACCCCGGAGCGATTAGAAATCTATGGCATATTTATCTACTATTTCTTTTGTATTTGATTTTAGGTTATTTACATATGTTGTCATTCAAGTTTCATGTGATTATGATAAATTTTGGCTATGATTTTATTATTTCTTATTTTCGCTAACATATAGGGAGCATCATAGAATATAAGGCAATCGAGGCCGAATTAGCCAAATCTGACCTTCTCGGTTGTCCCAAAATGCCCCTTTTTGCCTAACCCCAAATTTGTAGGTGTTTTGGAGGCCTCTAGACGAGACATTTAGGAGGCCACCTTCTGACAGCTTATGATAGTCCTAATCGTCCCATTCCAAAGCGATTAGAAATCTATGGCAGATTTCTCGACTATTCCTTTTGCAGTGGGTTCCTAGTAATGTTTTATTGCTTCTGTAAAAATTTTAGCTCATTCTAATATGTTTTAATTATTGTTTTAATCATTTTATGCATGCATTAACCGTAGGCCTTGGGGATCGCATGTTTCTCTCCATCTGCAGGTGCTACTAACTGTTTACTATTTCTATGAATGTAGGATCTCGACAACGAAGGGGCAGCAAGGAACTATAGACACATTCACGCAAGCGGCGACGATGTTTGGTCTGCCCATTTTCAACGTGGGCACGTGAAAGATCCCAAAGGGGAATGTATCATTCATGGTGTAACTGATGAGCAAGTGCACCATTTTTGTTGTATTGATCTGATCAATGGATTTTTATGAGAGTGAGTTTGGACAAAAGAAGCTTGGGGGAAAAGCAAGAAGACAAAAGGCGAAAAATAAAAAAAAAAAAGAAGAAAATCGAAGCGACATATGGCGAGGGAGAGAAGGACAAGCAAAAGGTGATGTAGGGGAGAGAGAAGGCAGAAAAATGTGAAACGAGGGAGGAGAGAGAAAAAAAAAGATGGGGAAGGAGAGGAAGGGAAGGAAAAGATGCGGGGGAAGAGAAAAAATGATAAAAGAAGGGAAAAAAAAAGAAAGACAATAGAAGGAAGGAGAGAAAGTGTCACGATTTCACCTTGGTTTGAAGGAAAGAAGAACTAAAATGTCATTATAAAAAAAGTGGTATTTAAATAAAAAGTTAAATATGGAGAATAAAAGATCTCAGGAGGACATTTTTTTTGAGTTATGGTGTCTTGTTTTTCCGGTGATGCTGCTTTCACTATTTTATAATATTTTAAATTTTATTTTATTTGATTTTGCTTTTTTATGGTCATATTTTCTTTTATTTCCTTAATATTAATTTTAATTTACGTTACATTTTAAATGTTTTTATCTTCTAGATATTACGTTTATGACATTCTTTTTTTTTTTCATATGGAAGCGAAAGGTGTCACGATTTCGTGACATGTCATGTTTTCACTGGTGCATGCAAAGAGAAGTGTACAATAGTGAAAGGTGTCATGATTTCATGACATGTCATGTTTTCGCTAGTGCATGCAAAGAGAAGTGTACGGCAGCGAAAGGTGTCGCGATTTTGTGACATGTCATGTTTTCACGGGGGCATGCAAAGAGAAGTGTACGGAAGTGAAAGGTGTCACAATTTTATGACATGTCATGTTTTTGCTAGTGCAAGAAGAGAAGAGTGCAAGGAAGCGAAATATGTCACGATTTCGTGACATGTCATGTTTTCACGGTTGCATGCCGAGAAGAGTGGAAGGAAGCGAAGAATGTCGCGATATCGCGACATGTCAGGTTTTCATGGTCAACTGTCAAGAAAAAGTCAAAGGGGCAAAAATGTCGTGAAATCATGACATGTCATAGTCTTACGGGTAAAATCCGAGAAGCATACACAGAGACAGTTGTAGAGGGAGATCAGGCAGAAATAATTAAATATGATAAAAATTTAGTTTGACAGTTACATGATCTACAGTGGCAGATAGAATCTGAAGAAAATTAGATAAAACATATTATAATAATATGACTACTGTAGTGGGTGCACAATGTGGCTGCTTGAATGCGTTAGTGGGTCCACAATGTCGGTGAAAAGAGCCCTCGAGAAATGAGAAAAAGAACGTGCCAACAATGTGAAAAGAAAAGCACGGCAAACAAGGGAAGAAAATGCAGAGCATGGTGCGCTTGTGGGTCTGCAATGCATCGAGTTGAACACAGAGAAAAGCGCCAAAAATAAAATAAAAGTGTGTGCGGTAGTGAATCCGAGGTGCTTCGAGATTTGTGTCAAAAAGCATGCGCTGTAACTAGAAGTGAAAATAAGCGGGAAAAGTGTAAACCGAAATAGAGAAGATGTACTGCCAGACATAAAAAGAAAAAAATTGGAAATATTTTTTTTGGAGTTGTTATAGAAAAGAAAAACTGTAAGATGGAGTAAGAGTAAAGAATAATAGAGCTGTGAGAGCTGCAACTGTAAGCCAGTATGTTGTAAGAGAGAATAACAGAGCTGTGAGAGTTGCAAGTGTAAACCAGTATGCTGTAATAGAGAATAACAAAGCTGTGAGAGCTACAAGTGCAAGCCATATGAAAGGGCTGTAAGTGTGCAGAAGGTAGAACTATAAAAGAGTGTATGCTTCCATAAGATTGATTTGAGTTAAGCTAGACCCGGCGAGGGTCTTATAACATACGAAGGCATTTTTATGTCAAACAAGATTTAAAATATAAATCCAAGTTGGTGCTTGGAATCAAGGGTTGGTGCTCCTTCTAGTTGGTCCTCGGTAAATTAGGTGTTGGTGCTCCTTCCGTAGTTGCTAGTATATTGATTATAAAGTTGGTGCTTTGCATTGCTAGATTTGGATGGGAGTCCAAGCTGCCTCTATGTTGGAGGAGTAGCCAAACTCGGTGACCTCGTTACATCTTGTGTTATGTGATGCTCTCTTGTGGTACTTGTTGTTTCTAGTTTTAAGCATTCTTTTGTTTTGGCTTTAAGAGTTAAAGTTTTAAGTTTTAAATAGCTGCACTGATTCACCCCCCCTCTCAGTGCCATTGTAAGACTAACAATAACCAAACTATGTTCGATGCTCCTAGCCCCTAAAAAGGGAGAATACGTATTGTAACCCGATTTCAAGCAAATTAATAAAAGAAAGGGCCACGCTTTTACGCTTGCTTTAAATCCCGTTTCAGTTCGTTTGTTTTCCATATTTTCATGCATTCTCGTTCATAGGACTTAGCGTTACATTTCCCTTTTTTTTGCTTTCGTATCCTCGTGCTTTCAGTGTAAAAGTGCGGCCCTTTATTTTATTAATTTTCTCAAAATCAGGTTACAATACGTCTCCTCCCTTTTCAGGGGCTAGGAGCGTCGGACATAGTTTGGTTACACCATGAATGATACATTCCCCTTTGGGATCTTCCGCGTGCCCACGTTGAAAATGGGTGGACCAAACGTCACCGCCGCTTGCGTGAATGTGTCTATAGTTCCTTGCTGCCCCTCCGGTGTCGAGATCCTACGTTCAGAGAAATAGTAAATGGTTAGTAGCACCTGCGGATGGAGAGAAACATGCGATCCCCAAGGCCTACGGTCAGTGCATACATAAAATAATTAAAATGATAACTAAAACATATCAGAATGAGCTGAAAATTTGACAGAAGCAATAAAACATTACCAGGAACCCACTGCAAAAGGAACAGTCAAGAAATCTACCACAGATTTCTAATCGCTCCGGGGTGGGACGATTAGGACTGTCATAAGTTGTCAGAAGGCGACCTCCTAAATGTCCAGTCCAGAGGCCTCCAAAACACCTACAAAGTTGGGGTTAGGCAAAACGGGGCATTTTGGGATGACCCAGAAGGTCAGATTTTGCTAATTCAGCCTCGATTGCCCTGTATCCGATGATGCTCCCTGTATGTTAGCGAAAGCGAGAAATAACAAAATCATAGCCAAAACTTATCAAAATCACATGAAACTTGAATGGCAGCATATGTAAATGACCTAGAATCAAATGCAAAAGAAAAAATAGGGAAATCTACCATATATTTCTAATCACTCCGGGGTGGGGCGATTAGAACTATAGTAGTGCGGGGGGCGCCCGGGGGCAGGACGCCCACCGTTTGGGGCTCGGTTTTGGCACCAATCCACTTGGGATGGGTCCAAAACCTCTTATGGGGTTGTGTCAAAAATTTGGTGGGGTATTGTGGCCAAATGTTTGGGTTTTGGGTCCGAATTGCGCTTCCAATGTTCACCCGATAACCTCCCTTCCGAAAGAGAGATCAAGGATGTAAGAAGCACAATGAGGGTGAGGGTATAATTCAGCAGCACTCCGTTGCTCCAAATGCTCCTGCTCTATCCTCTTTTGGGGTGAGAAGACTCACCAATTTATAGACCTAGGGTCTCTCTCTTTGAATGCGCATGCGAGGGCGCCACTTGACTTGCTTGCCCTATTTTGGGAGAAAATATTCTTCCCTGATTTAGAGTCTCCTTGCATGAGGCCTCCATGATCAAGGCATGCTTGATTGAAGTCCCTCTCTCTTATTTGAAGTCGTTCCTCGCAATTGCATGCCCTGAAGGCACAGTTAAGTGGCGGACCTATCGAGGTTTGACTTTTTGCCAGTCAAACCTGCTAATCGTTGCTAATCGTCCCAGGGTGGGACGAATACCAGTTTGTAATCATCCCAGGGTGGGACGAGTAGGGAGCAAAGTGCTAAAAAGGTGCCAAATTGACCTCTGACCTTCCAAAACTACTGTGGGAGTGGTTAGGACCACTGTTTAACCTCTAGGGGCTGCCCTAGGGGCTATGTATGTCAATTCGATCAGTGCTTGTCGTCACATAATCGGATTGGTGTTGTTTTGGTGTCTACAGATGCCCCTTTTTGGGATGCGCTATGCATGGCGCAGTGCTGAGCAAAAATAGATAACCAAAGCACTAATGATTAGGGTTTCTCAGTAACCTAACCAAATTTTGATGCCCCAAGTATGGAAAGGGCACGCATTCTTGAATCCTTGCTTCTGACGAGCTAAGGAGCTTAATTCAAGTGTTAACCTTTTTTAGTGAGGTGTTACTTGATCTTGGACATTGTTCAGTCATGAATAGGCAAAGGGCGCAACCTTTTGTCTGTGGGAACCTTGAGTTCATGATTCTAGAATGCCAAGTGTTTGATCAGCTTGTGATTATTGCTTGTTTGCTGCCCCAAGCAGGAGCGTGATTATCTTTGTCAATGATCCTTTGAATGCGTGCCACTTCCTTGATTGGGTGTGTTTTTGTTGATTGGTGACTAAGTGTGACTACCCCCTCAAGCGACGAATCGATGAGGGAATGACCGACATGAGAAAAGCGATGAGTCGCTTGACCCAAGATGACTTTTGTAAGGGTGCCTTCAGTTGTTTTCCATTGAATGCTTATGCAGGTTCCGAACATTCTGACCTATTTTTGGTGGGTTTGAACCCTTTTTGTGACGCATTTTGGAGCTAAAATTGTCAAAAATCCATCCTCCCATGGAGCGGTCCAGCTATGGTAGCCTTCTTAGGGAGTAGGATAGTGACAATTTGTGACCCCAATATCTATTTTGGATGCCAAGAATGTCAGGCGCAAAGGCGCCTTCGTTCGGCAATGTTATTGCTATTTTTGGGTGGGTTTGGACCCTTTTTGTGACGTCTTTTGGGGATGAAATTCTCAAAAATTCGTCCTCTCGTGGAGCGGTCCGGCTATGGTAGCCTTCTTAGGGAGTAGGATAGTGAGGATTTGTGACCCCAATATCTGTTTTGCATGCCAAGAATGACAGGCGCAAAGGCCCCTTTGTTCGGCAAGTTTATTGCTATTTTTTGTGCATTTTGGTGCAGTTTTTGTTGTTTTTGAATTTCTTGCTCTGTAATCGTCCCTGGGTGGGATGAATACTAGTTTAGTAATCATCCCAAGGTGGGATGAGTGCTAACTAGAGTGCTCATCCTAGGGTGGAATGATTACAGGCCTAAAAGCCTATTTAAGGGCCAAAACTAGGTTTTGGGCTCATTTGCATTTGTTTTTCCTGGCATTTTGGAGCTGTGAGGAGGAGGAGGTCGAGTTCGCGTAGCGGAGCGCTGTCAAATTTCTTGGACACCATGAGTTCATGGACTGGATCATCAAGTGGCAGAGCCGAAGTGAGACCGGTGAGTGCTCCTTCTCTTTGTTTTGTGCTTGTTTTATTTTACAGTTTAAAACCACAACTTGTTTTCTTTTGTATTTTGTTTTTCGATTTAAAAATGAAAACCCTAGTTAAATGTTTGTTGTTTGTTTGAATTTGTGCTTTGTATTGCTTTGTTAGAACTATGATCGAAACCCTAGTTGAAACCATGTTTATTTTGTTTTTGTTGTAAACTAAAAAGAAAACCCTAGTTTAAACTAAGATCGAAAAGTTAGCTTAAAAAAATTGTTTTTATGTTGTTGTCTATTTTTTATCAGTTTAGACTAAGGTCGAACCCTAGGGTAGACTGTTATGTTGTTTTTTTTTTGTCAGTTTAGACTAAGGTTAAACCCTAGGTAAATGTTATTTTGTTTTTGTTTTTTTGTCGCTTTAGACTAAGGTTAAAAACCCTAGGTAATCGATAAATTTGTTTTTGAATTTTTTGTTTTTATTATCAGTTTGAACTAGAGTTAAAAACCCTAGGTAACTGACAAATTTGTTTTTGAATTTTTTGTTTTTTATTTATCAGTTTGAACTAGAGTTAAAAACCCTAGGAACTGACAAATTTGTTTTTGAATTTTTTGTTTTTATTTTTAGTTTGAACTAGAGTTAAAAACCCTAGGAACTGACAAATTTGTTTTTGAATTTTTTGTATTTTATTTATCAGTTTGAACTAGAGTTAAAAACCCTAGGAACTGACAAATTTGTGTTTTAATTTGTTTTTGTCTTAATGTGTGTACTGTACATTTATTAAATGTTTTTGTGTTTAGACATTGTGTATGTTTGTTTTAGTGTTGTATAATTTTATTTGACTGTTGTACTTTGTTTGTTAAATGTTTTAGCTGTACATTTATTAAATGTTTTGTGTGTATGGTTGTTTTAGTGTTGTACATTTTTTTTTGTTTTATCATGTTTTAATGTTTTTGTTTTGTTTTCTTTTGCAAGGTTGTGAAGAGCCGGTATCGTGTGTCGACGGTGTTCTCTGAAGCATGGGAGGCACTGACTATGGTGGATTGGGAGTGGCTTGATGCCCTTGGGCTCAAGCAGGTGACTCGGCTAGAGCTTGTGGTGGGGGATCGGGCCTATCTGATGGCCCTGATCAACTTGTGGGATCGACAATACCTAAATACCTTTATCCAGGGAGATGATAGTGACTCTTGAGGATGTCTATCGAATTCTATGGATTCCGATAGATGGGCTTCCTATTCGGACTACTCCATGTGATCAGCGTATGGTAGTGCTGACATGGTGCTTTGGGCATGGGGTGGAGATGGGGGTGGATAGTCCGGTGGAGAGGGTAGAGGGTGATTGCCTGATTGGTGGTATTTTGGTGCGGTGGTGGCTAGAGAAGGGCATGTTGGGGGTGAGGCATGCATTACTGATGACCCTCATCTCCAACATGCTGCCTCGACTCATCAGGTGCGAGGTTCCCTTGGAACCTGTTGGAGGTAGTTTTCAGATTGGTCGAGTGTCCGATGGAGGCACCCTTGATTATGAGGTGGGGACAGATGCTACTGGCATAACTTTATGATGAGTTGTACGAGGTTCGTTGTTATAGGCGGAAGGGGATTGGGTGCAGCTACCTGTTGCAGTGCTTGGGGTGGTAGCACATAGCTGTGGAGCGGCCATAGGGTTTGTCGTGGACCACTCGGGCAGAGATGGTTGATAGGGAGATAGGGTATGCGGCTCTATGGTGGAGGTCAGAGGAGCAAGGGTAGAGTTAGTGGTGGGCAGGTGTCGTAGGGCACTATGTCGATGCCTTCGCTCGGCTTGCTCTAGGGGAGGTGTTCTGGCACCCATACCAGGACTGTCCAGCCTAGCTTGAGGCTGGAGAGTGGCTCCGATGGGTGCATAGGGGGAGATGGCTGATTGGGCGACATGGGACCAAGCAAGAGTATTTCTTGTACGTTCGAGTGACGTGATAGTTTGGGGTGCACCATGGGTTGCTTGGTGAGCCCTTGATCTATCGACGTCGGGGTGACGAGAGGACTCTGGCTTGGCCGATCATCGAGCCGCTTGGTGAGGAGTCAGATGTAGTGATCGATGTCCCTGACGTGGACAACGTCGGGGTGACCGCTGAGTATGACCAGTGGTGGACGTTGCGGTGGTGGCGAGGTGAGGGGCCTCTAGGAGGTCTTGACATAGTAGCATGAGTGGGGGAGGATGCAGAGGCATCAGGGGAGGGTTGGGGGGCTCCACTGGAGGATGAGGACATGGTGGAGGTTGATGATTTTGTGGGGGATGATTTTGGAGTTTCGGAGCAGCCGAACACATAGGACATCCCAGAGTAGTGGGTGCTGGAGCAGCCCGTCATCTTGAAGATGCCTATGCCTCAGGCAGTCTCTGGGGATATGGAGGCTAGGTATCATGCTGAGATAGCACGATTGGAGGATCTACTTTGGAGATGGGATGAGGAGCTCGGGGATGCTCTGTAGGAGAGGGATCTCCTATGGACTCAGTTGGTGGAGTAGGAGAACGCATTGGCTATGTACCATCGGTGGGATGGGGACACCGATGCTTCATGGGAGAGGGATCTCCTATGGATGTAGTTGGCATAGCGCGATGACGCATTGGCTGTGTACCATCGATGGGAGATGGATTTGGTCCGACATCGGATGGAGTTGGAGGTAGAGATTATCCGCCTCGATGGGCGGTTACCTGAGCTCCCTGGAGGTGGATCTTCGCATCGAATGAGAGATAGTGAGACTGAGTAGTCTGCTTCCTCTCGTCATGCGGTGGCTGGATGAGGGGGGTGCTAGTGGGCATGATGCGGGGGCTAGCAGTAGCCACCCTGAGAGGTCCCATAGGACCCACACCACTGGGGGTAGTTCCCATCGCACCGATCCTGCATGATCATGGTGGCCGATGCCCTAGGCTTGGGGGTTTTTGAGTTTTTGCTTTGTTTTTGTTTTTGCGAGGTCAGAGGACCGACTTATTGTAGCCTATGGGCATTTTGATTATATATATACATGACGTTCTTTTTGGTTATACACTTGTCATGATTTTTTTGTTTAGGTTGTATGCACATTTATTTACTTTGATGTATGCATGTGTTATTACAAATGCGATGTTTCTAATTATATGATGTATGCATATGGAATGAATGAAATGATTTGTTGATAACTTGTCGATGGCACCATAGACTGTATAGGATTTACTGGCTTTCTGTACTATGTGATTGCTTTGTGGAATGACTTTGCATATGGTAATTTTGTTTTGGTATTTTTCATATTTTTTGATGTTGATGTAAGTAATGAAATGTACCAGTTGTTTTAAAATGTAGTTAAGGTTTTTCTGAGATTCAGATATTTTAACTAACTAGCCAAGACTGTACATTTATCTCACAAGACTTTTGAACAAGGTACAAATCAGACTTGAGTTTGACCAAGTTATTTCACATCCCTGTGTGTGCAATTGAGTTCGTTTATGTGGTATTTGTCAGGATACCGCCAGTGCCAGATAGGTTGTCAACCAAACCTGTATCGAGGATCACCTAATTAGCTCCACTAACTCCATTGTTGTATTTAGTAAGATTAATCCATGGGACAAACTAAGGTACCATAAGCTAGCTCATCCACATGCAAACATTGGTCTGCTCACATGCAAAGTTAATGTGATAGACATATCGTCATGCATTTTAGGATACCGCCATTGTCAGGTAGGTTGTCCACCAAACCCGTAATGAGGATCACCTAGATGGTTTTTTGAATGCTGAGAATTCTAGGGATTCAAGTTCAGGCATCTTTCGGTTGCTCAACTTGTTGGGATACTTGCTCGTATACATAGTGATGAAAATCACTGTTTATTTTTCTCTTTTGTTTTTCTTTTGAGCAAGGACTTTGAATAGTGGTGATAACCACTGTTATTTGATTTTGCATTTTAGGTTGCAAAGTTGAGCTCGTAGGTTTTTGGCTTGTGAATGGCATTGATCCTTTTGGTCTTGGGGATGACTACCCATCCTGTTCAGGGATGTGTAGTATGAATCCTTATGACTTTGGGAACCAAAGGTGATTGGGGATGTTATTATGTAAGGGCATTGATCTTTTAGGCCTTGGGGATGACTACCCATCCTTGTTAGGGGCATGTAGTATGAATCCTTATGACTTCAGGGACCAAAGGTGTTTGGGGATATGATTATGTAATGGCATTGATCTCTTAGGCCTTGGGGATGACTACCCATCCTTGTCAGGGGCATGTAGTACGAATCCTTACGACTTTGGGGACCAACGGTGATTGGGATTTGTGTTAGTGGTGAAGACCACTATTTATTATGTGAAATTGGATGGGGAAGAGCTTGTCCTTTTGTCAATTCTCAGCATTCTTGAACCATTCACACAGGGGGATGAACAGGCTAACCTTTCACCTATGGTACCCTAGACTGCTTTGTAGGTTTCTCTTGCATTCACACAACTTGGGAATTTTTTTTATGTGTTTTAACTTGTGTAGGGATGTTACGTAACTAGGTGTGATCCAAGTAAAACTCTACCCTTGTAAAATTTGTTTGACTTTGTACATTTTTTGGCTAAAAATTTAAAGACAACTGAATGACGAAAACCCTAAATACATTAGGAGACAACTGACTATGCTAAAAATGTGGACGGTGTTATTTTGGAATGACGTGTTTATAAAATGGATTGAAGGTGGAAAATGATGGAATTGCCTAGCAATTACAGTCTATGGTGCTTGTGACATGTATGACCAGCAAATATGCAATGTATGTATGCGATGCCTAATGCAGTTTATTATGTTTTTGTGTTTTGATTTTTAAGAGTATGCATGGAATTGAGATGCAATTTTTTTGTTATTTTTTATTTATCTTGTGTTTTTGTTTGTTTTTTGAATATTTGTTTTTGACCAAGCGATTGTGGGAACCCTTGGAGCTTTTGGTTTGACCAAAGGGTTTATGGATACCTTTGGGGCATTTGAGGGTTGACCAAGTGATTGTGAGAATCCTTGGAGCTTTTTAGGTTTGACCAAGTGATTGTGAGAATCCTTGGAGCTTTTTGGTTTGACCAAAGGGATTATTGATACCTTTGGGGCATTTTAGGTTGACCAAGCGATTATGGGAATCCTTGGAGCTTTTGGTTTTGACCAAAGGGTTTATTGATACCTTTGGGGCATTTTAGGTTGACCAAGCGATTGTGGGAATCCTTGGAGCTTTTGGATTTGACCAAAGGGTTTATTGATACCTTTGGGGTGTTTAGGTTGACCAAGCGATTGTGGGAATCCTTGGAGCTTTTGGTTTGACCAAAGGGTTTATTGATACCTTTGGGGCATTTTAGGTTGACCAAGCGATTGTGGGAATCCTTGGAGCTTTTTGGTTTGACCAAAGGGTTTATTGATACCTTTGGGGCATTTTGGGTGGGCTATGGCTCTCTAAATGTGGAATGGCCTCAAATGACTGATGTTCAAGGGTTCTGGTTCCTTGATTCCTTCAAGAGAGGTGAGTCGGTATGTTCCAGGTCCTATTTTACTATCAATTACATAGGGACCTAACCAATTTGCCATGAACTTGTCCCTTAGATGGGGCGGCAAGTTAGAATTTTGTTGGTTCTCTTTTAAGACCAAGTCACCAACCTGAAAGTCCCTCAGGTGAACTTTCATGTTGTATGCTTTCTTAAGTCGCTCTTGATAGATACGTAAATGCTCGAGAGCATTGACGCATCGTTCATCGAGCAACGTAAGTTGGTCTAACCGGGCCTGCCGCATAGTGTCATCATCGATGAACTCTTGCATTGATATGCGCAGGGAAGGTATTTCCAACTCGAGAGGCATGACTGCCTCGGAGCCATACACCAGCAAAAATGGAGTTGCCCTAGTGGGCATCCGAATGCTAGTGCGATAAGCCCATAGGGCAAGCGGGATTTGAATGTGCCAATCCTTGTGACTATCTGTGACCATATTTTTGAGGATGGCAACTAGCATTTTGTTTGATGCCTCTGCTTGCCCATTTTCCTATGGATAATAAGGTGTTGAAAAACTATGCTAAATTTTGTACTTTGTTGTCAATGCACGCACATATTTGTTCTTGAATGACGTCCCATTATCCGAGATGATCTTGGATGGAATACCAAAATGACATATGATGTTATGTAAAATAAACTCCGCAATGCGGGTCCCAATCGTAGAGGTAAGCGAAATTGCTTCCACCCACTTGGTGAAGTACTCTGTGGCCGTTATGATGAACGTGTGATGACTTGACGACATAGGGGAGATCTTTTCGATTAGATCTAAGCCCCACTATAAAAATGGCCAAGCCGATTGGATCGGTTGCAAGGCCTGAGAAGGTACGTGTGTCAAATTAGCATGATGTTGACACTTCATGCACTTCTTTACATATGCACAACAATCTCGCTCTAAAGATGGCCAATAATAGCCCATGCAGAGAATGCACTTTGCGATGGCCATACCGCTGAAGTGGCCATCGCATGTACCATCGTGCGCTTGGGTGATCACCCAAGCAGACTCCTACTGGTCCAAGCAATGGAGGAGGATTCCTTCATAGCTCCGACGATACAAAATGTCTCCTAACAAGACATGTTTTGTCACTTTCTATTTAAATGATCTTTTTATGGCATGCATCAATCCAAGTGGGAGGTTACCTAGCTTGAGGTAGTCTCTTATGGGTGTGTACCAATCCTGCTAATCGAAACCTTGATGGTATGAATGACCAATCCCTCTTGAAGTTCATCCCTAGCAAAAGTTGAGCGGGAAAGAACTTGTAAGAATAGCGTTGTGTTGCTATTAAGAGGGGTCGAGGAGAACAAGGACCCCTAGTTGGCGTGATTCAGACTATCATGGATTCGAGAGAACTTATCTTGAGATGGTTCAATCTGGATCAAGTGGATTCTTGGCGTTAGGTCAGAGCTTGCACGCTCCATCATGGATTGCGATAATGTTTTAACTTGAATGGTTGTCATTTCACCAGAAGGGTCTTGCGAGATTAGTGACCCCAAGGAGGCCATAGTGTCCACAAAATGATTTGATGATCGAGGGAGTGCCTCGATGTCATACCATTCAAGATTTTCTAAGAATTTGTCCACAAGGGCTTTGTAGGCCTACAGAACTGGGCATTTACATTGGAATACCCCTTTTACTTGGTTGACAATTAATAACGAATCACCAAAGATGTTCAAGCATTTGATGTTCATGGTGATTGTTGTTTGAAGACCTATGAGCAAGGCTTCGTATTCGGCATTGTTGTTGGTGCATGAGAAATTAAGTTTAAATGATAGAGGCATTGGAGCCCCTTGCGGTGTGAAGAATACAATTCTCATGCCACCCCCTTGCTCACATTTAGAACCATCAAAGAATAAGGTCATGTCGGCTTGTGACTCAAGCTCATTAGAATCTGACGATTCTGAAACATGGAAGACCCCATCATCGGGTAGCTCTATGGTCAGAGGCTGATCATCTTCAAGAGGAGCCTCTGCTAGTTGATCGATGATGACTTGACCTTTGATGGACTTCTGTCCAATGAATTCGATGTCAAACTCCATCAACAACATGATCCATTTTTCCGTGCGGCTACTATGATAAGTATGACTCATCATGTACCACAATGGATTCTCCTTAGACACAACATACATCGTATTGCTCAGCATGTAGTGGCACAACTTTTTGGTAGCAAATACCACTGCCAAGCATAGCTTCTCGACGTATGCATAGTTAAGTTCATAACTGACCAAGGTGCGGCTAAGATAGTAATTAGCCTGTTCTTTGTGTAGTTCATTTTTTTGGGCTAGCATGGCGCCCGATGCCACCTCGATAGCTGAGATGTATAAGTAGAATGACACTCCTGGTCTAGGTGGTGCCAATACTAGCAGTGAAGCCAAGTATTGTTTGATGTCATCGAAGGCTGATTGGCACTCGTCATCCCGATAGAAATGCTACCCCCTTGTGCAATAATTTATTCATGGGTCGGCACTTGTCAGATAGCTACGCTATGAAGCGCTTGATTGACGCGACCTTTCCCTGTAGGCTTCTGAGCTGCTTGATGGTGGTTGGGGGAAGCATTTCAAGGATTGCCTTGACTTTGTGTGGATCTACCTTGATTCCTCATTTTGAGACTATGAAACCCAAGAGTTTTCTAGATGTGATGCCAAATACGCACTTCTTGGGGTTTAGTCTGACTTTATGTTCGATGAGGCGATCGAGGATCTTGCTTAAGTCATCGAGATGATCTAGGCACAAAAGAGATTTGGCCAACAAATCATCCATATAATCTTCCAAAGTTTTATGCATGTGATCATGGAAGATGTATGTCATAGCACGTTGGTAGGTGGCACCAACATTTTTAAGGCCAAAGGGCATGACCTTATAACAAAATGTCCCCCAAGGCATTGTGAACACCATTTTTAGTTGATCCTCGAGATTGATACGAATCTGATTGTATCTCGAGAAACCATCCATGAGGGATAGCATTTCATGGCCCACTGTAGCATCTACCAATGCATCGATGCTAGGCAAGGGGAAATCATCCTTGGGACTCACTTTGTTTAGATCTCAAAAATTAGTGCATATGCGAATCCTCCCATCAAGCTTCTTGATGGGTACCATGTTGGACAACCATGGTGGGTAATCCATGCAGATGACAAATTATGCATCCAACAACTTTTGTAACTCATATTTGACCATTAAGGCTACTTGTTGGGTGCATCTTACATAGTTTTTGCTTGACTGGCTTGACTGTCGGATCAAGCGTTAGATTATGCATGACTAGCTACGGGTCTAGCCCCGACATGTCTTTGTAGGACCATGCAAAAACCTCCTTCTTCTCTTTGAGAAGGGCAATGTAATCGGCTTGCTCTTCGAGGGATAGACTTACCCCTAGCTTGATGATTTATAAATTCATTGGATCAGAGCCGATGTCTACGTCACTCATCTCTTCAACTGACATGTGGGACCCATCCTCCAACTGGTGTGGAGTTGGGATCAGGTGGATATCATTTGCTGAATTTAGATCTACGTTAGGAACGTCGGGTTCCTCTTCAGCATGGAAGACATCCTGAGTCTGTCCTGGGGTGAAATGGAACATCCCACCGCAAGGCCAGTACTCTGATGGGGATGGTGGTGTGTCAACGCGATCCCAGTCTATAGCATCTAAGTCTAGATACAATGACCATGTTGGGTCAGTTGGGTTATGGATGGGGGCGGTTAAGTCAATGGAGATCATGTTGATGAAATGATTTTGGTCTCCATTACTGCGGGTGTGGTGACTCGGACATCCTTGGTGATCTTTGTGCTCTGGATCTGGCTCTGTGGGTACTGGCACAAATGGATCGGCCCTATGTGTGGATAAAAGGATAGGGTCCACCCTTGGCACTGATGGCTCTATAGGGTCTCTAGGCGGAAGGTGCCCTCTGTATGCCTAAAGTGGCGGGTGCAGTAGTTGGTCCAACTATGCTTGGTTTAGGTGCCACCTATGCCTTGGCCCTATGTGTAGCTGTTCAAACATGTCATCAATGTCCATGGGGTATTGCTATTGCCGCATATGATTGAGATATGCCATCTCAGTCTCATCTTCATAATCACTATCAGAGATCCAGAGGCCTTCGTTGGCTCTGATAGCTATTTGTGACATGTGAGGCTCATCTTGCTCGAGCAAATTGATCTGGTCCCATCGGGGTAGTTCCGCTCTCTACGGGAGGAC
This sequence comes from Wollemia nobilis, assembly GCA_028583015.1. Taxonomy (NCBI): domain Eukaryota; kingdom Viridiplantae; phylum Streptophyta; class Pinopsida; order Araucariales; family Araucariaceae; genus Wollemia; species Wollemia nobilis. The sequence continues at coordinate 130,839 of JAQPPZ010004532.1, read as the reverse complement.
CTGATTCTCTTGAGGTGGCATATGCTCGATTGGAGCATTCAAGGGGAACATTGTCACGAAGCTCTCTTGATAATCATCTATGGGGGTCACTTGCGAATGATTGCTATCAGATTCGAAAGGGTCCCAAGGCGCTACCTCATACTCTGACTCATCTTCTGAAGACCCTTCTTGGCCTTGTCTATATCCCTCTTGTAGGTGAGTCCTCAAACTTTCTCCTTCCTCGATCGAAGGGAAAGGGTTGTTAAGGTCAACAAGGTTGGTTGTTAGCAATGGGAGATAATCCCCCAATGTATATGTTGTGTTAGGATTGGCATATGGATCTAATGCCAACCCATCCTTGTTGCCTATCCCTAGGCCTTGCATGTTCTCTACCAAGATGTCAAGGGGGAGGGGGTGGTTGAACCCTACTCCTGACTTGTCGTATGGCATCTGATATCTTGGTTGGCAAAGAACGTGCACTCCTTGCTCATATCTGCCCAACCCATATCCATGCCAATTGCATTGGCCAAGATATCTCAAAGCAAATTCTGGGTTGGACAAATAGTTGACGTCCTCAACAAAGGGCTCTTCATCTTCTTCTTCTTGCATGTAAGGTTCAATGCCATTATCGAGGCCCCCATATACAAAGTTTGTCTGATTTGGTGGGTAGCCTAGAGGAACAATAGTGCCGATGGGGAGGCGAGGTCTCCCCATGTCCTGCATGGACTCAAGTGCGGGTGTTGCTACAATGTTCCACACTAGATACTCCCCAGTGCCCGTATTGGCCATCTCAATGGTGATCGTTGGTGGTGGAGGGGGAGGGAATGGGAGTTCTTCCTGGGTCCACTCCATGTAGGGTGAACTAGGCATCTCGACTTCCATTCGGCTAGGCATCTCTTCGGTAGAGATGGTTGAGACTAGTGGCGGTGCCTCTTCTAGGGGTTTCTTCCCCTTATCCTTCGATATGGCCATCGTAGGTGGCATTGTTGGTGAAGGACCAGATGATGAAGATGGACCCGACTGGTGATTTGATGGACTTAACAATGGGGATGCATGCAGAATCGGACCCTATTTGGATGGATTCAACTGAAAGTCCAAATGTGTCGATGGAAGGGTCGATTGCGGCATCAGTTGCACCGTATTGCAATACTTGAAGGGCTCTAAGTCTATCGGGACTACATGCACCTGCCCTTCGAATGTGTACTTTAGGCACTGATGAGCTATCGAAGGGACACACTTCATGTCCCTGATCCAAGGCCGGCCCAACAAGATATTATAGGCCATCTCACCTTCCAAGATGTGGCACAATGTAGGAATAGTCTTTTGTCCCACTTGGATGGGCAGGACAATTGTGCCAACCATCGAGCATATCACATCATTGAATGCTCGAAGAGTATAGGTGGAGGCCACGATGTGAGATGCTGGCAACTTGAGGTGTTTCAATGCCATTGTTGTAATTATATTATTGGATGAGCCAGTGTCCACCAACACCCTCTTATATGAAATCTCGTTGACCCACGCAATGACGTGCAGGGGTGGATCCACCATATCACCAGTCACCGATTTTAGTTCATCTTCTCTAAAGGTGATGACTGGTTCTATACATTATTTTACATGTCCCACAAAGTTGTTGAAAGAGTTTGCTTCATGGGGCTGCAACTCGATGGCTTTTAATATCTCCATTAGAGCCTCCCGATGGGGCGATGATTGTTGAATGAGCTCATAGATGGAGAGCCTAGCCGACGTGGTCCTTAAACTTTGGGTAAGTCTAGTCCAAATCATGGCCACTGGTCTAGGTGGGGGAGGTTGTGTAGGGTGTTGTTGAGGTTGTGACGTTGATGGAACCTCTCTTGTAGCTACTGCAGGGGCAGTTGTGCTTGGGTACCTCTTGTTCCGAGTCACTATGCTTATCATCCCTACATACCCCTACATGGGGCAGTTCTGTGTCACCTCATTGACTTGAAGGGTTTTTGCCTGTGCATCATGGGTAGGTAGGGGGTCTTTGAAGACTCCCATCTGTTGGTTGTTTGGCGCTATGGGGTTGTCCACCGCCAGTGTCTTGTTGTCTATTAGGTCTTGCATGAAGCTCTTGAACTTCCAACATGCGTAAAGGTCATGTCCTTTCTACCTATGAAATCTATAGTACAAGTCTTCCCTATAGCCCTTAGGTTTTGGTGCGTTGGGGTCTATGGGTCGACTTTCTGGTAGGTGTATCAAGTTTGCCATGGACAAATGGTCAAACAAGGAGTCTTTGGACTCTGTGAAGGGTGTGAACTGTCGCCTAGGGTGATGCTGCTGATTTTGCTCTTGTCGATGATTCTCCTTCTCATAGCTATCAAGAGGAACTGCCTGATAGTTAGCCTGTGAGGGTTGTGTTGCTTGTGCAGGCTTAGGCATGTTTATAGCAACCTGATTGACCGCAATGGGTTTCGGTTGCGTGGTCCCTATTTTGGCATTTTTAGGCCACTCTTTCTTTCATGGTTTGGCAATCTCGCCATCCTGTATCTTGATCTCCTCAATGATTCTGGCTTGCGCCAGGGCTTCCTCAAGAGTGGCATATTTCTGCAGCTACAATAGCATGGAGATCGATCTCAAACAACTTTTCGAGAACATTTGGGTCAGGTCGGCCATAGGAGGGAGGTAGGGCAGCTTTGAAAGCAACGTCCTCCACCGATTTCCATAGGCTACCATGGTTTCTTCCTCATACTTCCTGAGGCTAGCTAGGTCACTTAGTGACGCCTTCTTCTTGGTGTTGAAGGTGAAGCATTCGAGGAACACGTCCACTAGCTGATCCAAGTTACTAATGCTATGCTTTGGCAACTGAGTGAACCAATCCGAGGTAGGGCCTACGAACATGGTTATAAATGTTCTTAGCAACAAAGCATCATTGTCCCGAATGCCAAAGCATTGGCTCAGGAATCTAGTCACGTGCTCTTGGGCATCCTCCTCCCCTCTAAAGATTGCCAACTGGGGCGGTTTAAAGTGTTCAGGGTATGGGGGTGCCGATACCGATGGATGCATAGGGTGACTACGGAGCTGGCATAAAGTGGGCTTTTGGGGCCCATAAGTCTTGGTCTCCATAGACTCTAAGCGCTCTAGCAAGCGCTTTGTATGCATCGAAAGATTTGATTTCTTCCTCCTTGGTTTGTTCCCATTGTGGGTTGCGGGGAACTTGAGGCCTATGGAGGGGTAGCCGGACAACATCCCCCCTGCCTTGGTAGGGCATTTTAGCCCACTCTTCTTCTTGCTCATACTCCTCATAGGCTTCTTGAGGAGTTCTTGGGTGAGACCTATAAACATGGGTGGGTGCCCGTGGAGGGTGCCCATCATTGTTTCTAGGAGTGGCCTCCCGCTCAGGTCTAGGAGGTCTTGGAGGCAATATTTGATAAGGTCATGGAGACCTGTCTCACACCAAGGGGTTGTGCCTCTCATACAACTCTATCTTATGCATGTGAGGGGTTGGGACCCTCTCAGGCATAGTGTTCTGGAGCAATTCATCTATCTGATATCGAATGCGCTCTTTGCTAAGGTGATACAGGTGCTCTAACTATTGTTGGTCTTGCCTGAGCTGCATGATTTGCGCTTGGTGGGTGGCATGTTTGGCAAATGCCAAGTCAATTTGTTCTACCGTCTTGTGTTTAGGAAGCCTAGATGCCTCTCCTACATGTCTATCTCGGTCGTGGTGATCCGAGATCTCTATGGGTCACTTTCCTCTATCGAGGTTAGCGGCATTCACCCGAGGCTCTGGCCTTAGTGGGTGATCCTGATACATAGCAGGTGCGGAGGCGCATTGCTCCCGCACTATGTATTGCTCTTGAGGAATGTAGTGGTCTTCCTCATGCTCCCTTTCATATATGTGAAAGGGGCGAGCAGAATTGGCTTGCCCTGTCTGAAGAGCCTTGTGCTCTGGATTTGGCCTATTGTTTTTGATAGTAATAAGGGGTAGAGGAGGGATGACGTAATCATGTGGCCCCTCCTTATGGACCCTATGTTGTTCTAGCACTTCATCGTGCGGTGGCCACTCATAACGAGTGTCTAAGGGAGCCCTCCCATCTATGTTGAGTGCCACGTGTATGGCCTCCTCTTGAAAGGGTCTATGCTGAGTGGGAGTGCCCCTCAAAGGGGTGCCTCTATAGTCCCATTCTGTAATGGCATGATGTGGACTATCTTGTGGGTCAGGCCACCAAGGCGGTATGACCAAGTCCTCGGGGCTATATCGGAGGTGACTTGTGCCCCTTTGTACACTTTCTACAGCTTCTACCCATGATTGGGCTCGACTACGGGTGTACACCATGGTGGTGTTTATCTAAATATGTGTACATTTTTATCTTCTTTATGATTTTTTATGCTACACTAAACAAAAAGGGAAACACACAATCAAAGCAATGATTATCTTGTTTACGGATTAAAAGTGTGCCCTAAATCTGGTTCAATGTGTTTTGATTTTTGTTTTGAAAACCTTGTAAAGAAATTTTTGTTGTATATGCAATATGAGGGCTCTTATATCTCCCAAAATGGTCGCCCCTTCAATATACCACTGCCAAGCCATTATACCGAACCTCTCTATATACCCGCCCTTACGTGAGGGAGACTATTGGTACGTGAGAGCAGAACAATACATGGAACATAGGCGGTACGAAAGGGGAATCACTCTATTTTGACACCTACCATAGAAGACTTATCCTCATGCACTGGGAATCACCCCAGCTACACTTGGTCAGCTTTCATCAGGATTTACGTCTAGCAACAGTCACGATCGGGGTTATGTATGCAAGATTCAAGCCAAGGTGGTGATGAAATCCACCGTTGGTCTTGATCAAGTGTTGGGGTTTTACGACCAATGCCTTGATGTTTAGATTATCTCATGGTGTGTGGGGTTATTTTTACTTGTGAAAAGAAAGAAATCATGCAGTAAAATTTCCTATGCAAGCAAAGAAATAGAAAATGATAGAGATAAAAAATAGAAAATGATAGAGGATGCTCAGAACCCCTACCTCTTCTCTGCCCAAATCGGATGCCTCTGAGTTTCTGCTTTGAAACTACATAGAGAGCTAATCATCCTGGGGTGGGATGAATAATAGATCTGTATTCATCATATGGTGAGATGAATTCCCATTCGTCCCTGGGTAACATGAATTCCAGCTCTGTATTCGCCACAGGGTGGAACGAGTAGTAGTCCAGTGCTTGAAAGATTGACACCTACAAGCAAAAACACACAATTTTAATCAAAAATTTGATCTCAAAATCAAGGGACAAGGTCCCACCATGATCGCCACTAAAAGCATGAGGATACGGAAGCAAAACAAAAGGGAAATGTAACGCTAAGTCCTACGAACGAGAATGCATGAAAAGAAGGAAAACAAACGAACTGAAATGAGATTTAAAGCAAGTGTAAAAGTGCGGCCCTTTATTTTATTAATTTTCTCAAAATCAGGTTACAATACGTCTCCTCCCTTTTCAGGGGCTAGGAGCATCGGACATAGTTTGGTTACACCATGAATGATACATTCCCCTTTGGGATCTTTCGCGTGCCCACGTTGAAAATGGGTGGACCAAACGTCATCGCCGCTTGTATGAATGTGTCTATAGTTCCTTGCTGCCCCTCCGGTGTCGAGATCCTATGTTCAGAGAAATAGTAAATGGTTAGTAGCACCTACGGATGGAGAGAAACATGCGATCCCCAAGGCCTACGGTCAGTGCATACATAAAATAATTAAAATGATAACTGAAACATATCAGAATGAGCTAAAAATTTGATAGAAGCAATAAAACATTACCAGGAACCCACTGCAAAAGGAACAGTCAAGAAATCTACCACATATTTCTAATCGCTCCGGGGTGGGACGATTAGGACTATCATAAGCTGTCAGAAGGTGACCTCCTAAATGTCCCATCCAGAGGCCTCCAAAACACCTGCAAAGTTGGGGTTAGGCAAAACGGGGCATTTTGGGATGACCCAGAAGGTCAGATTTTGCTAATTTGGCCTCGATTGCCCTGTATCCGATGATGCTCCCTGTATGTTAGCGAAAGCGAGAAATAATAAAATCATAGCCAAAACTTATCAGAATCACATGAAACTTGAATGGCAGCATATGTAAATGACCTAGAATCAAATGCAAAAGAAAAAGCAGGGAAATCTACCACATATTTCTAATCGCTCCGGGGTGGGGCGATTAGAACTACAAGCAGTGCGGGGGGCCGGAGGCAGGACGCCCACCGTTTGGGGCTCGGTTTTGGCACCAATCCACTTGGGATGGGTCCAAAACCTCTTATGGGGTTGTGTCGGAAAATTTGGTGGGGTATTGTGGCCAAATGTTTGGGTTTTGGGTCCGAATTGCGCTTCCAATAATCACCCGATAACCTCCCTTCCGAAAGAGAGATCAAGGATGTAAGAAGCGCAATGAGGGTGAGGGTATAATTCAGCAACACTCCATTGCTCCAAATGCTCCTACTCTATCCTTTTTTGGGGTGAGAAGACTCACCAATTTATAGACCTAGGGTCTCTCTCTTTGAATGCGCATGCGAGGGCGCCACTTGACTTGCTTGCCCTATTTTGGGAGAAAATATTCTTCCCTGATTTAGAGTCTCCTTGCATGAGGCCTCCATGATCAAGGCATGCTTGACTGAAGTCCCTCTCTCTGATTTGAAGTCGTTCCTCACAATTGCATGCCCTGAAGGCGCAGTTAAGTGGCGGACCTATCGAGGTTTGACTTTTTGCCAGTCAAACCTGCTAATCGTCCCACCCTGGAGCGAATGCTGCTAATCATCCCGGGGTGGGATGAATACCAGTTTGTAATCATCCCAGGGTGGGACGAGTAGGGAGCAAAGTGCTGAAAAGGTGCCAAATTGACCTCTGACCTTCCAAAACTGCTGTGGGAGTGGTTAGGACCACTGTTTAACCTCTAGGGGCTGCCCTAGGGGCTATGTATGTCAATTCGATCAGTGCTTGTCGTCACATAATCGGATTGGTGTTGTTTTGGTGTCTACAACACCAACACATTGGGAGATAGCCAACTTTATCTTCAACATGCTCAACCATATTAAATCACAACAACCATCTACCATCATGAGCCACAAATGACTAATATCACAACTAAAATTTATCCTTTGAAGAAGTTCGCTTGCATGAGAACAAACATCTATCATCATAGGCTTGTCCTTCAACTTTTCAATTATTTCTATTTTCTTTCTACATTGCACCTCAAGGATTTCAAGTATGAATAGATCCATTCACATTCTTCTCACTACACCAATAGATATTATCACACCATTTTCAAAGTATCCTTCATCAACTTTTTTGATAATTAAATATTAATAGAAAGTTTTAAAAATTCTTCATCTTCACTATCTTTTGATGATACATACTTAGAGATTTTACCTTTTTTCTTGGCTTGTTTACTATCCCCTTTATTTATTGCTTTTGTCACTTCCTTGGCCATAAGGAGCTTATGTGCTATTTTATACTCTTCTTCACAATCTAGCTTTGATTCACATTAAGAAATATACCCTTGTTATTGTGGTCTTTGTTAATATTATCCTTGTTATTGTGGCCTTTGTAAATATTACCCTTGTTGATGTTGTGATTGAAACTATTTCTCCCTTTGAGGAGGTCTATGACATTGAGTCAAATGATTTATCGTATTAGATTTACAAAATTTAGTTTCATGTCCTTTTTCATAAATATGGCAATATTTCCTCCTCCATTGAGGTTCCTTTTGTGCTAAAAATGAAGTCAAAAGACCATTTGAACCCTTTTAAGGTTTCTTTGTGGAGATAAGAGCATTATTGAAGAACTCATCTATCAATTGATTTTCTACTTCATATTGTTAAAGAATGTTTGCAGATTATTTAAATGATACCCTTCTATTTGATACTTAGAGAGATGTCACCAATGTTCTAAAATATTTAGGGAGATATTTAAGTACTATTGAGACTAAGAGCTTATCTTCCATGTTTTCTCCTATGGTGTTCAACTTTAACTTCAAGTCTATAATTCTTCAAATAAATTGCTTGATACTCTCACCATATTAAACCCTTAATGTTTGAAGTTGAGATTATAGATGAAGGATTGTGGCTTCTTTTATTCCTTCAAATATTGTGCAAAGTTTATCCTATGCATCTTTTGATATTTCTATGTTATTGATATGTGGTTGTATTTCATAAACCACTCCAAAAGTGATGAACATAGGTGTTCTTGCATCTTCTTCATCATACTTTTGCCTAGCTATAGTCTCCTCAAGATAATTTTCATCACATGTAACCATATTCTAGAGTTTTTTACCACTAGTATTGTTCTAGTTTTTATCTTCCATGGTGCAATATTTAGACTTTTTAGAAAATGTGATTCAATAAGAACTATATTTTATATAGCCACATCAAAATTTTCTTATATATTCCAAAATGGTACCTTTATATATATACCACCAATCCTATCTTTTGAACCTTTTGATATACCCATTGGTACATGAAAAAAGCTAGTCCTCTTTAAATATGTGATCGTACATGAAATAGACCTTAAGGTACATGAGAGAGATTGATGCATGGTACAAAGGTAGTATTGAAAATATTCATCCTATCAATGACCTACTTAAGTAGAAATTCTCATATGTGGGCACACCTTCCTTATTTACCTAGATTTTCTCAATTTTAGGATTTATTTCCAATTATAATAACAAATGTGGTAAAAATGGAGTGGAATAAAATTTCATAATAATGTCTCCTTACTAGGGATGATGTCATACATTGTTATGGAAGCTTTACTAGGCTTTAGAAATAGATACTTAATGTGATAGTATTACCTGTAAATGCAAGTCAAAGGTGTCAGTTATACCAAATGTTATAATTATGCAAAGCACATATTTTGATTTTTGTGTACAAAATAATTTTTGAAGCAAATATATTTGAAAAAATAATATGCTGGACACTACCAAAAAAGCACCATTTTGTAAAAAATTGTTAGTCTCCTTGTCAAAATATTCCTTTTTCTAAATGACAATTTCTTACTTTTTATTTCATGACGTTAAAAAAAATCATTATAAATGCACCAATTACTATATTCTATCTTTCAAAATATTTTTCTACAAACAATAGGAATTTAAAAATAACTTTCTTTTCTACCACCTAAAAAATATCTTACATTATTTATTTACCTTTTTTTCTAAATTTTACCTATGTGAATCGAACCCACAACCTATTCTTTAAAAAATTAAAACTTGGTTTCAAACACCAAATACTTTGTTGTGCAAATTGATGTGAAAACTAGAAATGTTTCATTTTGAAAGCATTGTACCTCATACATATGGATTGGACAAAGTATGGTCTAGCCATCAATCCTTTGAAATTCTCACCAGATAAGGTAACACACTTTGTCAGTTGTATTAATTTATTGTTTGAGCCTTTATGAATATTTTTTTATTACCAATCATAATCTTTGTCATATCAAAATTCCCACATGTATCCAAGTGAGCATTTTACTCCAAATATATTTCTAAATGTAATGTTTCTTTGTATTCAAATACATGATTAAATTGCTTCATATATCAAGGGATCATGCAATATTTTGTATTCTCCAATTCAAAAACCTTTCCAATAGGATTCATTTTTGGAGAATCACTACATTTTATTAAATTTCTCATATGATGTCATCCAGATTTGAATATACTACAAATGTTAGATTAATTAACATTGAAAGAGTTGATGCAATGTTAGATTAATTATTTCAAATGGAGGATTGGTCCTAGCATTATTTATTGGATATTTATGACTTGAAAGGAATATAAATTTTTTAAAATAAATCTTAGTCATACCCAAGTTTGTAATCATATTATTGCCACTCTTGCAAAATATTTATTAATATGGTGCTTGTCATGAGAAGTCTCAAGTATGGAAAAAGAGGTGCTATCCACTTAGTTATAGGATTTGAATACACATGAAAATGAGTCATCTATGACAATAATATTAATGTGAAGGATCTGCTTTGATCTATGGTAAAATAGAAACCTTAAAAAAATGTATTTATCTAAATTAATTTTAATGGTTTTGAAAAGAAATCTGAGAAAAGTCCATGGAGGCGGTGTTTTTAATATAATGAAGGAAAAATTCTCCTCAGTTAGATTTATCTAGAGGCTACAACACTCATTATAGTTATTAAAATTATAATTGAAAAAGAATGGAAATATATTTTAATTGAAGGGGATTTATAAATTACCATTAATTCTATCAAAAAATGGATATGGGGATTAGGTAGAGAATAATATTATTGTTGATGCTCATCATCTATTATTGGAGGTAATCTCTTCTAATAAGTTTTTTATAGAGAAGGAAATTAGGTATCAAATAATTTAGCCAATCATGGTGTTAATCTTCATCTTAGTAAAATATAAACATCAGAAGACAATTGATCTAATGAGACTTTATATCTTAATAAAAATGATGTCAAAGAACTAATTTTTAAAACATCATATTTTGAGGAAGATTGAAAACATTATTTGATAAAAAAGAAAACAAAAAATATTTTTAATAAAATGATAGATACATATTCATTGACCTAACAACATGCATAACTTGTGTGTGGTTTTTATTGTGTGGTTTTTATTGAGAATAATGTGACTTGACCCTATGATCAATTATTCAAAAAGGAAAGGTAGTTGCCAATTATTTTATTTATAAAAAAAAAAAACACATAACTTATTAAAAAGAAAATATATTAATTACAAATATATTTATTACTTTAGTGCATATAATATTAAACTAAATACTCGTTTAGATTATCTATCATCTATACATACAATTAAAATAGATGAATATAAATATTATTTTTATGTAAATAATTCAACGAACCATTAGGTATATTATGAAATTATTTTAGAATAAATATTTAAGTGATATGTAGTTGTAAATTTATTATAATGATAAAAGTTTTTTTAAGGTTCAAACCTAAAAAATTAAAAAAAATAAGAACCTTCACTAAAACATTTGGTTAATTTAATTCCAAAACCAGGTTCCACAATATTACGCGAATAAAGTTGAAGGTCAACATTAGGGTAAACTCTATACACTAACCCAAACCCAAGTTGAAAAACCACCCTAGCTTTACATTTATTCAAGCCCTACAAATTAAACGCAAGTTGACAACCAGCCTAAGTTTGCATTTATTCAAGCCCTACAAATTTGAACAGTTATTCTGTTGATATTTGGTGGATGGGATCTTAATAACCCGGAGATTGGAATAAAGTGATCAAAATAAAACCTTCCAATCAGGAGTGTTCACTCCTGATGGAGTTTCAAGATGTTTGTCTTGCCTTCAATTGACCATTTTTGTAGTTTTTCGATTTTTCCTGCAAAACAACATAGAATTATCAAATGAGATGCTTGTTGAATCTAAAAACTCGGAATATATTAATCATAATAGATAATAACTGGAGTGCAAAACTGGTATGCCTACCAAACATCTGTTGCAGACTCGTTCTGGTTTGAAATCTCCATTCTGATACAGCGAAAGTCGATTGCCATCTAGTGGAATTTTTCCACTGGAGCATTCTCCACAGAAAATATTTCCACATATTCTGCAATGATGCTGGTTGAAAATATCAAAGATTTTTTTTTTGTCAATACCTTGAACATAATTGAATTCAAAGCAATTATTGTCAACAATTCGAACATAATTAAATTCTAAGAAAGAAAAAACTGGTTGCACACATCACCTTACGAAAAAAGAAGCCGAACTCTTTGTTGCATTTAGCGCAGCAGCTAACAACGTTATCCGCTACCTGATAAAAGGGTATATGTAAGCATCATTTGGTCATCCAAAGCACATAAAACTAAAATCAAGCAGTGTTTATAGCCATAACCAGGGTTGTCTTTCGATTGTAATAAATCTTTTATCATCTTCCTTTGATGGGTTGTTTAGGCAAGCCTCCTCCTGAAAAAGCCATGATGAAAATTAGAACATGAAATAAAGAAGCAACGTCGAAAGGTCCATAGCTTTTTCAATAAAAACGTTCTCTATTAAGAAGTCAATGTTCTAATCCTTTAACAATACACAATATGTTCATGGTCTCAAATGTTAGAAAAATTAACCCAGATTTCACGCCTCCGCCCAACTACGCTCAGAACCTTGGGCGAAACCGGATTGTGCTCCAGACATGGGCGAAGTCGGACTGCGCTCCTGCAGTCCGGGATCCTGGCAAAAGTGTGACATGACGTCGCACCTACTTTCTGACAGATTTGACACCTGACAAATCCGATCTCCACAGGAGTTAATGCCAAGTCGGTGATTAGTCAGAAACCCTAGTTGAGGGCTTGTCAGAGGCTAACCCTTATCCGGGCTTGTTAGAGGATAACCCTTATTGGAACCTGTTAGAGGATAACCCTTATCCTCCTCTCCCCGCGGCTATAAAAGGCAGTTCGGGTCCTCAGACAAACAAGAGGCGAAAAAGAGAGAAGTTCATGAAAGAGGAGGCGAAGAGAGTAGAGCAGAGAAAGGAGGGCGAGCGATTCAGTGAGCAGTGTGGCTCAGCTGATTAATGTCCGAGCAGCAGACTCGACATTTCTCCTTGTTTAGTTTATCCTGCAGCGTAGCCTGCAGATGTTGTAAATTCCTCAGTTGAGGATTTCTGTAAATCTAGTTTCATATGAATAAAGTTTGCAATCGTTTCAAGCATCTTTAGGGTTTACAGTTTTATTGTGCTAAAGTTTATTGTTCTCTGTTCCGACGTTTCTCTCCTCTCATACGGGTCTTGCCAAGCCAGGCAAACCCAGCGGCAGCCGCACAAGACAAAGAAGTCGAAGGCCATAGTTGGGCAAGTCTCAGAGAAGCCTTTCCAACTTCGCTACCGAAGTCCGACTGCACCCGAGATCCGAGCGTAGCCCGAGTGCGCAAGCGCAACTTGAGTCGGGCACCTTTCAAACTTTGCTGCGCGTCGTCCGAAGTCCGCAGTTCGCTCCTATTGACGGACTTCGCCCATAGAAAGTGCGTTGTCCGCACTTCGCTGCAACATTCGCACTTCGCCCACTTTATGGGCACAGTCCACACTACGCTGCGACTGTCGACGATGACCGCACTTTGCTCCCGAAGCTTGGAGCTGGCCGTGCGCCCTGTGCAGTTCGAACTGACGAACTTCGGCTGAAGAGATATTTGAAAAGTTTCCTTCAAATTGGTATCAAAGCTAATTGTGCCGTGACACGGAGATAGAAGATGGATTCTAGAAATAATTCCCTGTAGTTGCAGATCCCATGATTTAATGGCAAGAACTATGATTACTGGAGCATCCAGATGAAAATCCTATTCAGATCTCAGGAACTATGGGAGTTAGTCGAGAATGGCTACCCAAAACCGATAGATGTAGCAAAGACTGGCCGCCCTCTCTCAAGAAGACAAGGATTTGTTCAAAGAGCACATGAAGAAGGACCAAAAGGCCCTCTTCTACATCATGCAAGCGGTTGAGGAGACCATATTCCCATGGATTGCATCGACCACCAAGGCCAAGCAGGCCTGGGAAACCCTGGCAAGTTCATATCAGGGCACCAACAAAGTGAAGTTGGTGAAACTATAGATGCTCAAAAGAGAGTTTGAGAATATGTAGATGACTGAGTCTAAGTCCATGAGTGATTTATTCATCCGGATGATGGACATTATCAACCAGATGTGGTTGAACAGAGAAAATGTGTAGAGCCATAGAATCATTGAGAAGATTCTCAAAAGTCTGTCTGCCAAGTTCGACTCGGTTGTGATAGCAATCAAAGAATCGAGGGATCTGACAACCCTCTCGACAGATGAACTCATGGGTTCATTGCAGATGCATGAACAGAGGCTGAGCCACTCAAATCATTCTTATTTGGAGCAAGCCTTCAAAGCGTAGGTCTCATTTCGATACAACTACAGACAATACTCCCACCATGGTGCTTCCAGTTCTTAAGGAGGAAGAGGCAAAAGCAGGTGTGGGAGAAGTAACAAGCAAGAATGGGAGACCAACTGTAATTTCCATCAGCAAGGTGGAAGAGGTAATTCGAGAAATCAGCAAGCTGGATCTGGTCGAAAGAAGGACATGTCAAAGGTCTAGTGCTATTTTTGCAAGAATTTCGGCCATTACATCTCACAGTGCAGAAAATGGATGGCCACAGAGAACCAGTAGCAAGCCCATTACACGGATGAAACCGAAAATGCGACAGGAGGAAATGTGTTGTTGACTTGCAACATTGAGGAGGAGTGCCAGAAGAATGTTTGGTACTTAGATAGTGGGTGCAACAACCACATGACGGGGAACAAGGAGATGTTCTCCCAACTGGATGAAATAGTCCAGTCTAAAGTGAAGTTGGGGAACAACAAGGTTCCCATGATGGGGAAAGGAAAAATCCTCATTCGCACCAGGCACAACGAACGAAAGCATATCTGTGACGTCTAGTATGTACCTGGCCTGAAGCATAACCTACTGAGTATTGGATAGCTCGTACAGAAGGGACATACGGTCCAGTTCAAAGATAGAGCTTGCACCATCAGAGACAAGTCACATGGGTAGATTGCTACAGTGTCCATGATGAAGAACAAAATGTTTTCGTTGTAGATTCAGAATGAATCATTGATGTCTTTGAGTGTAGTTGTGAAAGATGCTACCTGGATGTGGCATCTCAGATTTGGTCACTTGAGCTTCAGTGGCCTGAATCAACTGCACAAGATGCAAATGGTGAAGGGTTTACCCCTTATTGAGCAACTAAACCAAGTTTGTGAAGGTTGACTAGTCAACAAATAGCATAGGGATGCATTCCTTGTAGGACAATCTTGGAGAGCATCACGACCATTGGAGCTGGTGCACTTAGAAATTTGTGATCCGATGCAGACCACCATGTTTGCCAGCAACAAATACTTCTTGACATTTATAGATGACTTCAGCCGAAAGACTTGGATTTATGCCATCAAGTTGAAGTCAGAGGCATTTTCCAGATTCAAGGAGTTCAAGGCTCTAGTGGAGAAACAGAGCGGATATCAGATCAAGACTCTCAGGACAGATGGTGGAGGTGAATACATCTCCAACGAATTCCATAACTACTACAAGCAACATAGAATTCAAATGTAGTTCACTGCCAGATACACGCCACAACAGAATGGCATAGCTGAGAGGAAGAACCGAACCATCATGGAAATGGCATGAAGCATGATGAAGGCGAAGGGACTATCGCATGAATTTTGGGTAGAGGCTGTAACATGTGCAGTCTACCTGCTGAACAGATGTCCCACCAAAAGTGTGAAGGAAAAAATCCCTCAAGAGGCCTGGAGCGATGTGAAGCCAAGTGTGGTTCACTTGCGTGTGTTCGGGTGCATTGCATATGCACATGTTCAAGAAGAAAAGTGGCAAAAGTTGGATGATAGAGCTGAGAAGTGCATTCTCACAGGGTACAGTGAGCAGGTGAAGGCATATAGGCTATACAACCCTGTGACGAAGAAGCTCATCATTATTCGTGATGTGAAATTTCTTGAAGATCAAGCCTGGAATGGGAAGTCAGATACTGGCCAGTCAGAGCTAGCAATGGTAGAGTCTGTTGACTTGGAAGAAGGAAGTGTGCAGCCACCTACAACTTCTAGTAGCAACAGTGGTGCTAGCAGTAGCACAGCCACTCCATATCGATCACCTCCATGTGCAAGTAGAATCCAGAACCTGGTGGTGGGTGCAAGCAATGGACGAGGAGATAGCAGCCATTAAAATGAATGAGACATGGCAGTTGATAGATCTTCCAGTAGGGAAGAAGACCATTGGGGTCAAGTGGGTGTATAAGACGAATTTCAACGCCCAAGGAGAAGTTGACAGGCATAAGTCCAGATTGGTGGCGAAGGGTTACAAGTAGAAGTCATGCATTGATTACCATGAGGTATATGTGCCTGTAGCCCGACTTGACACAGTCAGAATGATTCTAGCAGTGGCAGCTCAGAAAGGATGGAGCGTGTACCAGATGGATGTCAAGTCTGACTTCCTCAAAGATGTGTTGTAAGAGGAGGTCTACATAGACCAACCATCAGGTTATGAATTACAAGGGCAAGAAGGCAAGGTCTTGAAGCCGAAGAAGGCCCTGTATGGGTTGAAGCAAGCACCCCGGGCATGGTACAGTCGTATTGATGGCTATTTTTAGGAGAATGGTTTTTAGAAATGCCCATATGAGCACACCCTGTACATGAAGACAAATGCAACATGTGAGCTCATCATCGTCTACCTGTATGTAGACGATCTGATATATACTGGCAATAGTAGCAGCCTATTTGCATAGTTTAGAACAGCCATGAAGTCCGAGTTTGAAATGAATGACATGGGGATAATGAAATTTTTTCTTGACATTGAAGTTGACCAATCAGCAAATGGCATCTTCATTTCTCAGGGCAAGTATGCGAAGGATGTCCTAAAGCGCTTCAATATGGAGGACAAAAAACCTGCCATCACACCTGTAGCCATAGGTTTGAAGCTGAGCAAGTTGGATACAGGGAGGAATGTAGATCCAACCTTATTCAAGAGGCTAGTTGGTAGTCTGAAGTATTTGACTGTAACTCGGCCAGATCTAATGTTCTAAGTCAGTCTGATTAGTCATTTCATGGAGATTCTGAAGGACACACACTGGCAAGCAGGCAAGAGGATATTGTGCTATGTCAATGGGACGCCGAACCATGGCCTATTTTATGCCAGACAAGACCAGTTGGAATTAGTCGACTTCACAGACAGTGACTGGGCTGGTAGTACCGATGATCGAAAGAGAACCTCCGGGTATGCTTTCCATCTTGGATTAGGGGCAGTCTCATGGGCGTCCAAGAAGTAACCCATCGTTGCGTTGTCCATAGCCGAAGCAGAATATGTCATCGCCACGACAGTCATATGCCAAGCAGTTTGGATGCAAAGAGTTATGAATGAACTGCACTATCCTCCGGAAGGTGCAACAACAATATTCTATGATAATAACTCGGCAATTGCACTATCAAAGGATCCAGTGTTCCATGGCCGAACGAAGCACATTGATATTAGTTATCACTTCATCATATATTTGGTGAAGTTCGAAGAAATTCATCTACAGTTTTGCAGATCCAAGGAGCAGTTGGCAGATATTTTCATGAAGCCTTTGAATGAGGAAGACTTCAGTAGATTGTGAGAGTAGCTTAGAGTCAAAGCGATCATGTAAATGAGGGTGTTAGAAAAATTAACCCAGATTTCATGCCTCCACCCAACTACGCTAAGAACCTTGGGCGAAACCGGATTGCGCTCCAGACATGGGCGAAGTCAGACTGCGCTCCCGCAGTCTGGGATCCTGACAAAAGTGTGACATGATGTCGCACCTACTTTCTAATAGATTTGACACCTGACAGATCCGATCTCCACAAGAGTTAATGCCAAGTCGATGATTAGTCAAAAACCCTAGTTGAGGGCCTATCAGAGGATAACCCTTATTCGAGGCCTGTTAGAGGATAACCCTTATCCAAACCTGTCAGAGGATAACCCTTATCCTCCTCTCCCCATGGCTATAAAAGGCAGTTCGGGTCCTCAAACAAACAAGAGGCAAAAAATAGAGAAGTTCGTGAAATAGGAGACGAAGAGAGTGGAGCAGAGAAAGGAGGGCGAGTGATTCAGTGAACAGTGTGGCTCAGCTGATTAATGTCCGAGCAGCAGACTCGACATTTCTCCTTGTTTAGTTTATCCTGCAGCGTAGCCTGCAGATGTTGTAAATTCCTCAGTTGAGGATTTCTGTAAATCTAGTTTCATATGAATAAAGTTTGCAATCATTTCAAGCATCTTTAGGGTTTACAGTTTTATTGTGCTAAAGTTTATTGTTCTCTGTTCCGGAGTTTCTCTCCTCTCATACGGGTCTTGCCAAGCCAGGCAAACCTAGCGGCAGCCACACAAGACAAAGAAGTCGAAGGCCATAGTTGGGCAAGTCTTAGAGAAGCCTTTCCAACTTCGCTATCGAAGTTCGACTGCACCCGAGATCCGAGCGTAGCCTGAGTGTGCAAGCGCAACTTGAGTCAGGCATCTTTCGAAATTTGCTATGCGTCGTTCAAAGTTCGTAGTTCGCTCCTATTGATAGACTTCGCCCATAGAAAGTGTGTTGTGCGCACTTCACTACGACATTCGAAGTTTACGGGCGCAGTCCGCACTGCGCTACGACTGTCGACGACGACCGCACTTCACTCCCGAAGCTTGGAGCTGGCCATGCGCTCTTTGCAGTTCGAACTGATGAACTTCAGCTGAAGAGAAATTTGAAAATTTTCCTTCATCAAATGCCTTTCATAGCCTAAATTCCTCTATAAGTATGTAACATTATATTTCACAAAAAAAACATTTCAAGCTGGCTATGATGTTATACCTATGGAGAAGGGCCAAGGTTAAGGTTGCCATTAGGGAGAACTACTGAAGATTCATTAAATGCACCTGCTTCTTCTTCTGTTTTCTTGATTTCGACTTCACCAACGCTAACAACGTTATCCGCTACCTGTTAAAAGGGTATATGTAAGCATCATTTGGTCATCCAAAGCAAATAAAACTAAAATCAAGCAGTGTTTATAGCCATACCCAGGGTTGTCTTTCAATTGTAATAAATCTTTTATCATCTTCCTTTGCTGGGTTGTTTAGGCAAGCCTCCTCCTAAAAAAGCCATGATGAAAATTAGAACATGAAATAAATAAGCAACGTCGAAAGGTCCATAGCTTTTTCAATAAAAATGTTCACTGTTAAAAAGTCAATGTTCTAATCCTTTAACAGTACACAGTATGTTCATTGTCTCAAATGCCTTTCATAGCCTAAATTCCTCTATAAGTATGTAACATTATATTTGACAAAAAAAAAACATTTCAAGCTAGCTATGATGTTATACCTGTGGAGAAGGGCCAAGGTTAAGGTTGCCATTAGGGAGAACTGTTGAAGATTCATTAAATGCACCTGCTTCATCTTATGTTTTCTTGATTTCTACTTCACCAACGCAATTGCCTTGAGGTGAATCCAGTCTCATCTCAAAAATAGCGTGGGCAATATCTTCAATACATGTGTGGGCAGGATTGATGGTTCTTGGCAATTGAATGTCGCTGCTGTCAAATATCCATCTTTCTAACACACAAATATCAGAAAGTCTCACTATGTGTTGCGAGCATTTCTTCAAAATTTCAACAATGCTGAGAGCGTCCTCTTGGGTCACTTTAGACACCAATTTGGACAACTCCGCCATAGCGTCCCCCATTGCGGCATAGATATGTAAGCTGTCCTTCACAATGAGACGAAAGGAGTGCTTGACAAGGGAGTTTGCAAGACAAGTCCCCGTATCCATGACTACAAGGTCATCACTTCGATGGGCTTTGGTATGAGGAATGCAATCTAACAGAGCATCAAATAATTGTTGGAAGACTTTTAACCTTTGCAATTGCTCTATGACTGACATATGACACCATTCATCATAACATTTTAGAGCTTTATGGGTTTTAATTTTTTTCACCAAGTATAAGGAATAGTTTCGGAGCAGAGATGAGCATTGTGAGGCCTCGTAACAGGAATCCTCCATGAAATGCAAGATATTCTTGAGTGGTTGGAGTTCTGCAGTGAAATAAGGGTGGCCATCTCTAGTTAGTCTATGGATGAGAATCAGCGTCTTGAGAGCAACAGTGGAGTTTTGCATTCTGGTTAAGCGCTTTGATAGGGCGCATGCTAGATAGATTTTTTTGCCACAAGGTTTATTTGGGGGCATTGCGGCTATGGCTCTTCGGATATGTTTTTCTTTGGGCAGACTATCGTTGTGACTAGTGGCTTTAATGACTACGGCCACTAGATGCTCGTGGTTATGCTTGACCTTAGCTATGCTGATGGAGACAATGTCTTTAAGTCTTCCCAACACACCGTTCCATGATAGGGACTCAAAAGCCATAGCTTCCAAACAACTAATGTAGAGGAAACTTAATCGAAGGGTATAGAGATACCAAACTATTTTATAGAAGATTTATGTGAAATGGGAAATAAATTAAAGATTCAAGTCTCTTTCAATAGAAACGGTCATTTGTAAGGAATAAAAAAATGGGATAACTCAATATGAAGATTTTGATCTAATTTCTGGAGCCCAACTGTTAGTGATTCTTTGGGGATTGTCTTCTCCGATTCGTTTTATTAAGATAATGATTAACGACGTTTATTTATACTAATCGCCTATAAAGGCCTGTCGGCTCACTGCCATATCATGACATTTAAACCCAAATTTTAAACATATTTTTGCTTTTCATGGCAGCATGTGAGGCTTCGTAAGGCTTTGTGGAAACACGAGATTCCGAAAGTTGAAAAGAAACACTAAAGCTATACAATGCAAAACGAAATGTAACACTTTAATCCTAGAAATTTGAAATGCATGAAAGAGGGGAAAGAGATGAATTGAGACGAAAGGAAAGAAGTATAGAAAGCACAACCCTTTTTATTTATACAAAGACGTCTCCCGCCTTTTCAGGGGCTAGGAGCGTTAACATGTTTTGGTTACAATATTGACTAGTGATCCTCCTTCCGCGTGCCCACATGTAAAATGGGCAGGCCAAAGTGTTGCCGCCACTGGTGTGAATGAATATTTGATCCTTGCTGCTCCTGCGTTCAAAGAAACAACAAAATCATTAGTAGCACCTGTTGCAAAGATGAAACATTTATTCTCTAAAAATAATGAAGGATGCATGCATGAAACTGAATAAAAGGATAAATGAACTGAAAAAAAATAGTCTACAAACTTCAAAGAAATGAGGGAACATCAGTAGAAGGTCACTTCAAATGAGACAGTCGAGAAATTCCTCACCGATTTAAATTCGCTCTAGAGCGGGACGGATCCGACTGTAATTCGCTCTAGGGTAGAACGAATCCTCCTGCAACAAAGCGCCAAAGTGATACTGCCTAAAATGTCACATCTAGGGAGCTCCAAAAGACTTGCAAACTTGGGATTAGCTAATTGGAGGCATTTTGGGAAGACCCAAATGGTCAGATTTCCCCAATTTGGCCTCCATCAATAGGAATTTGACACCGCTACCTGCAAGTTAGTGAGGATTACAAAAGTGATAAAACATGGTAAAAATTGATCAAAGCATTGTGAAATCAGAATTACAAGCTATTTAAACAACATAATATGGAATGCCCAATAAACAAATGACAAAAAATAACAATCTACCATGAATTCCCAATTGTTCTTAAAAAAGAATATTAGGCTTGCAGCAGTGCGGGGCGCCCACTGTTGGAACCTGATTTCGGCACCAATCCACTTGGGATGGGTCCAAAATCTCCTGTAATGTGTCTTCGGTGAATTGGTAGATCGATGTGGTCAAGTGTCGGGTTTTGGATCCAGATTCACACTTCCAATAACCACCCAATGACCTCCCTTGCAAAAGAGATCAAGGATGTGGAAAAGGTGAATCAAAGGTAAAGCGTGGTATCAATTTGGCAACACTTTGTTGCTTAAAATGCTTCCAATCTATCCTCTTTTGGGTGAGGAAGCTCACCAATTTATAGACCTCAGGGGTCTCTTTGGATGGGCATGTAGGGGTGCCACATGGCGGCCATGCCATTCCCAAGAGGGAGGATATTCCCCCCTGACTTGGGCTTCCATGACTGCCCTTGTGACAGTCCTCTAACGTTCAATCTGCTCACCTACGTGCGCATGCAAGGCAGTGAGCATTAATTGACTGTCCTTGGCTGCCATTTGGCATAATTTCTCTTTTTGCCCATTGAACCTGGAATTCGCCCTACCCTAGAGCAGATTTTGTATTCTTCCCAGCAGAGGATGGATCCCATTTTGAATTTGTCCAGGGGAGGTACGAATTCTGAGCAAAGTGCGTAGAAGGTGTCAAATTGATCTCTGACTTCCCAAAACTACTGTGAAAGTGGTTAGGACCACTGTTTAACCTCTTGGGGCTGCCCTTGGGGCTGTGTGTGTCAATGTGATCGGTGTTTGCAGTCACATAATCGGATTGGTGCTATTTTGGTGTCTACAGATGCCCCTTTTTGGGATGCACTTTGCATGGCGTAGCGCCGATAAAAAATAGATAACCAAAGCACTAATTATTAGGGTTTCTTAGTAACCTAACAAACTCTTGATGCGCCAAGCATGGAAAGGGCATGCATTCTTGAATCGTTGCTTCTGATGAGCGAAGGAACTTAACTCAAGTGTTAACCTTTTTTGATGAGGTGTTACTTGAACTTGGACATTGATCAGTCATGAATAGGCAAATGGCGCAACCTGAAAGCACAAGATTTCAAAAGGAAGAAATACTAATGCAACACACTCAAAATCAAACAAACGCTTAAGTCCTAAAATGTGAAATGCATGAAATGAAAGAGACGAATTGAATGGAGATAAATTAAAGTACAGAAAACATAGCCCTCTTTATTTAACTCTCGTAATATCGGTTACAAAGACGCCTCCTCCATTTTCAAGGGCTAGGAGCATTTAAAAGAGTTTTGGTTACAATCATGACTTAGTGCTCCTCCTTCCGCATGCCCACATTTGAAATGGGCAGGTCAGAGTGTTGCCACTGTTGGTGTTGATGAATCCTTGATCCTTGCTACTCCTCCTACATTCAAAGAAACAACAAAATTGTTAGTAGCACCTGTGACAAAATATGAAGCGTTTGACCTTAAAAACCAATGGAGGATGCATGCATAAGATTAACTAAACCAGTGAATAAAATGACTCCAAGTAACCTGCAATTTTTACAGAGACCAAAGAAAATTACCAGAGGGCCACTGCCATCAAAACAGTCGAGGAAACACCATCGATTTGAGTTCAAATGTAATTCATCCCTGGTCCTCGGGTACGACGAATTTGCCTGCGACAAAACACCGAAGTAATCCTACCAAAATGTCGCATCTCGAGATCTCCAAAAGTCCTACAAACATAGGGGTTAGCTAATTGGGGGCATTTTGGGATGACCTAGATGGTCGGATTTCCCCAATTTGATCTCCATCAACGGGAATTTGACATCGTTACCTGCAAGTTAGTGAGGACCACAAAAGCGACAAAACATGATAATATTTGATCAAAGTCTTATGAAATCAAAATTATAAACTATCTAAACATCATAAAATGGAATGGAATATAAACTAGTGATAAAAGAACAACTTAAAATGAAACTAAGAAGTGTGGGGCGCCCAGGCAGGCCGCCCACCGTTAGAACTTGATTTCGGCACCAATCCACTTGGGATGGGCCCAAAATCTCTTGTAATGGGTTGTCGGCGAATTGGTAGATCAATGTGGTCAAGTGTCGGGTTTTGGGTCTGGATTCACACTTCCAATAGCCACCCAATAACCTCTCTTGTGAAAGAGATCAAGGATGTGGAAGAGGTGAATCGAAAGGGTAAAGTGTGGTATTCAATTTGGCAGCACTTCGTTGCTTGAAAATGCCTCCAACTTGTCTTCTTTTGGGTGGGAAAGTCCACCATTTTATAGACCCAAGGGGTCTCTTTTGGAGGGGCATGCGGGGGTGCCATGTGGCAGCCATGCCTTCTCAAGAGGGAGGAGACTCCTGCCTGACTTGGGCTTCCATGACTGCCCTTGTGACAGTCCTCTAACGCCCAATATGCCCACCTACACGCACATGCAAGGTAGGAGGAATTAATTGACTATCCTCGGCTACCACTTGGCGCCATTTTTCTTTTTGCCCGTTGAACCTGGAATTCATCCTCACCCAAAGTGAATTTAGAATTCATCCCTAGCTGAGACGGATCTCAATTTGAATTCATCCCTGGGTGGGACGGATACTAAGCAAGGTGCTTGAATGTGCCAAATTGTATTTTGACCTTCCAAAATTGCTACAAAAGTGGCTAGGACCACTGTTTAACCTCTGAGGGCTGCCCTGGGGCTGTGTGTGTCAAAGCGATCACTGTTTGCAGTCACATAATCGGATTGGTGCTATTTTGGTGTCTATAGATGCCCCTTTTTGGGATGTGTTGTGCATGGCACAGCGTCGAGCAAAAATAGATAACCAAAGCACTAATGATTAGGGTTTCTTGGTAACCTAACCAAATTTTGATGCCCCAAGTATGGAAAGGGCATGCATTCTTGAATCCTTGCTTCTGACGAGCTAACAAATTTGATTTCAAGTATTAACCTGTTTTGGTGAGGTGTGACTTGAGCTTGGACATTGATCAGTCATGATTAGGCAAAGGGCACAACCTTTTGTCCATAGGGGAACCTTGTGTTCATGCTTCAGGAATGCCAAGTGTTTGATCAATTTGTGATTATTTCTTGTTTACTGCCCCAAGTAAGAGCGTAATTGTCTTTGTCAATGATTCTTTGAATGCATGTCGTTTTCCTTAATTGGGTGTGTGTTTGTTGATTGGTGACTAAGTGTGACTACCCCCTCAAGCAACGAATCGATGAGGGAATGACCTTCATGAGAAAAGCGACGAGTCGCTTGACCCAAGATGACTTGTGCAAGGGTGTCTTCAGATGTTTTCCGTTTAAATATTAAGCAGTTTCCCAACATTTGGACCTATTTTTGGTGGGTAAAAACCCTTTTGGTGATGCCATAATGGGATGAAAGTGTCGAAAGTCTGTCTTCCCATGGAGTGGTCCGGCTATGGTAGCCTTTTTGGGGAAGTAGGACAATGACAATTTGAGCCCCGACATCAATTTTCTATGCCAAGAGGTTAAGTGCAAGAGCACTTGTGTCCGACAATTTTTATTACTGTGTGTTTGTGGATATTTGTTGTTTTGATTTTCTTGCTTTGTGTATATGTCATAATTTCATGTTATGCACAATGATTGATGTTGATGGATGCATTCTACTTTATATTGATGTATGCATATGGTATGATAAATGCGAATGTTGTTGATTTATATGATAGTTAATGGAATGGATGAAATGATTTGTTGATAACCTTGCATTGGCACCATAGACTATATAGGACTTATGGCTTTGTGTATTGGGTGATTGCTGTGGTAAATGCTTTTGTGTATATATGTTGCTTTTTTTTTTTAATGGTGATATAGGGATGGATTGTATGCAACGGTTTGCGTAGAATGTAGCTAAGTGTTTTTGAGACTCAGATGGTTTAACTAACTATCCAATATTGTACTGTTGTCTTACAAGATGTTTGAACAAGGTATGAATCATGCTTGTTTTTGACCAAGTTATTTCACATCCCTGTGTGTGCGATTGAGTTTGTTTTTGTGGTGTTGGTTAGGATACCGCCAGTGCCATATAGGCTATCAACCAAACCTGTACTGAGGATCACCTAATTAACTCCACTAACTACTTTGTTGTATTTAGTCAGATTAATCTACAGTGCAATCTAGGATACCATAAGCTAGCTCATCCACATGCAAACATTGATCTGCACACAAGTTAATGCGACAGATATATCGTCATGTAGGAGGTTTGCCACGAGTGACCGATAGGCTATCAACCAAAACGATACTGAGGTTTATCTCATGACATTATGAATGCTGAGAGTTCCAGGGATTCAAGTTCAACTCCCTTATTTTCTTCATTTGTATGGGGATACTTGCTCTTTTATAGTGATAAAATCACTGTTTATTTTTGCTTTTTCATTCTTTTGAGCAAGGGATTTTGAATTTTGGAGTGATGAGAATCACTGTTGCTTGTGCTTTGTGATGTATGCACTTTGGGAGATTTGATGTCAAATTTTTGGAGTTTTGACATGTGCAAATTTTTGATGTTTTGCAACTTTTGAGAACTTGGGATTCATGGGGAATTGGGTAGGGAGGATGCTTGTCCTTTTTCCAACTCTCAGAATTCTTGGGGTCATTCACATAGGGGGATGAGCAAGATAACCGTTTCACTTATGGTGACCTAGATTGCTTTGCAGGTTTCATCTTTCGTTCACACAACTTGGGAATTGTTTTATGTGTTTTAGCTTGTGATGGGATGTTACGTAACAAGGTGTATTTCAAGTATGACTCTACCTTTGTAACATCCATTTGAATTTGTACAATTCTTGGCTAGAGATCTAAAGACAGCTGAATGACGAACCACTAGATACTTTTAGTCAACAACTAAAATGGTGAATGGCATTTATTGTGGTGTACTTTTGTTTAAAATGGAAAACGTGAAAGGTGGTGGATTTGCCAAGTAATGACAGTCTATGGTGCCTTTGCCTTGTGTGATCAACAATATGCAATGGATGGATGCGGTGTCTATGTAGCTATTTTGTATTTTGATTTTTGAAGTATGCATGAAATTGAAATGCAGATTTTTTTTATTTTTGATGATTTTGATTGTTTTTGGATTTTTTTTGACCAAGTGATTGCGATAATCCTTAGAGATTTTGGGGTGACCAAGGGATTGCGATAATACTTGGAGCTTTCTAGTGTGACCAAAGGGTTTGTAGGAACCTTTGGGGAATTTTGGGGTGACCAAGCAATTGCGATAATCCTTGGAGATTTTGGGTTGACCAAGAGATTGCGATAATCTTTGGAGTTTTTTGGGATGACCAAGCGATTGCGATAATTCTTGGAGCCTTTTGGGATGACCAAGCGATTGCGATAATCCTTGGAGCTTTTGGGTTTGACCAAGTGATTGTGGGAATCCTTGGAGCTTTTGGGTTTGACCAAGCGATTGTGGGAATCCTTGGAGCTTTTTGGGATGACCAAGTGATTGTGGGAATCCTTGGAGCTTTTTGGGATGACCAAGTGATTGCGATAATCCTTGGAGCTTTTGGGTTGACCAAGATATTGCGATAATCCTTGGAGCCTTTGGTGTGACCAAAGGGTTTGTAGGCACCTTTGGGGCATTTTGGGGTGACCAAGTGATTGCGATAATCCTTGGAGCTTTTGGTTTTGACCAAGTGATTGCGGGAATCCTTGGAGCTTTTGGGTTGACCAAGAGATTGCGATAATCCTTGGAGCCTTTGGTGTGACCAAAGGGTTTGTAGGCACCTTTGGGGAATTTTGGGGTGACCCAGCAATTGTGATAATCCTTGGAGCTTTTGGGTTGACCAAGAGATTGTGATAATCTTTGGAGCTTTTTGAGATGACCAAGTGATTGCAATAATCCTTGGAGATTTTGGGTTGCCCAAGAGATTGTGATAATCCTTGGAGCTTTTGGGTTGACCAAGAGATTGCGATAATTCTTGGAGCCTTTTGGGATGACCAAGCGATTACGATAATCCTTGGAGCTTTTGGGTTGACCAAGAGATTGCGATAATCCTTGGAGCCTTTTGGGATGACCAAGCGATTGCAATAATCCTTGGAGCTTTTGGGGTGACCAAGTGATTGCGATAAGAATGCTGAGAGTTGGGCCTCATGTAAGTTGGGCCTTGGGAGCTCCAAAATATTGGTCTCTACTGACTCGAAGTGCTCTAGTGCTTTGCATGTATCAGGGGATTTGAGCTCCTCCTCTTTGGTTGGTTCTTGTTGAGGAACTTGGGGCCTATAGAGGGGTTGCCAGATAGCACCCCCCATGCCTTGGTAGGGATTTTCATCCTGCTCTTCTTCTCGCTCTGATTCCTCAAAGGCTTCTTGATGAATTTCTAAGGGTGACCCATAAACTTGAGTGGGTTCCTAAGGAAGGCACCCATCATTAGTTATAGGAGTAGCCTCCCGCTCATGTCTAGGAGGCATCGGGAGTGGTGCTCGATAAGGTCATGAAGACTTGTCTCACACCCAAGGGTTGTGCCTCTCATAATGTTTTGTCTTATGCGTGTGAGGGGTTGGAGTCCTCTCCTACAGAGTGTGTTAAAACAACTCATCCTTCTGGCACTGAAGGCACTTTATGTTAATATGGTATAGTTCCTCTAACTGTAGTCACTCTAGCTCAAGTTGCATGAGTTGCACCCGACGGGCGACATGTTTGGCAAATTCTAAGATAGTTGGTCCCATCGTCTCATGTCTAGAAGGGCTAGATGCCTCTCCTACATATCTATCTCGGTCATGGTGATCCGAGATCTCTATAGGCCGCCTCCCTCTATTGGGGGTAGCGGCATTCCCTCGGGGCTTTGGCCTTAGTGAGTGGTCTTGATAGATAGCAGGTGCGGAGGTGTATTGCTCCCGCACTGTATATTGCTCTTGAGGAAGGTAGGGGTCTTCCTCGTGCTCTCTTTCATAAGTGAAAAAGGGACGTACGGAGTTGGCTCACCCTGCCTGGAGAGCCGTGCGCTCTGGATTTGACTGGTTGTTGCTAACAATGATGCGAGGTGTAGGAGGGATGGCATAGTCATGTGGCCCCCCTTATGGACCCCCTGCCATTCTAGCGCTTAATCGCACAATGGCCACTTATAGCAGGTGTCCAAGGGAGTTCTCCCATGGGTATACCTCTCCTAAATGGGTGCGTGCTGGGTGTTGTGCTGGCAGGGAGTGCCCCTAGAAGGGATGCCCTTATAGTCCCATTCCATCAGGGTGCGGAGGGGTCTACCTTGTGTGTTAGGCCGCCAAGGTTGTATGACCAAATCCTTGGGGCTATACCGGAGGTGACTTGTGCCTCCTTGGATATTCCCCATAGTGTTCGCCCATGATTGGGCTTGGCTGCGGGTGAGCACCATGATGATGGGGATCGCCACTGAAAGCACGAGATTTCGAAAGTTGAAAAGAAATACTAAAGCTATGCAATGCAAAATCAAAATATAACGCTTAAGTCCTAGAAATTTGAAATGCATGAAATAGGGAAAAGAGATGAATTGAATGGAGATAAATGAAAGTATAGAAAGCACAGCCCCTTTTATTTATACTCTCTTAATATCGGTTACAAAGACGCCTCCCTCCCTTTTCGGGGGCTAGGAGCGTTAAAATAGTTTTGGTTACAATCGTGACTAGTGATCCTCCTTCCGCGTGCCCACATGTAAAATGGGCGGGCCAAAGTGTTGCCACCGCTGGTGTGGATGAATCTTTGATCCTTGCTGCTCCTCCTGCATTCAAAGAAACAACAAAATCATTAGTAGCACCTGTGACAAAAGATGAAGCGTTTGTTCTCTAAAAACCAATGGAGGATGCATGCATAAGATTAGCTAAATCAATAAATAAAATGACTCCAAATAACTCGCAAATTTCACAGAAACCAGAGAACATCACCGAGAGGGCCACTTGCAATGGAAACAGTTGGGGATTTCCTTACCGTTTGATTTGAATTCGTCCTGGGCGGGAGGAATTCCAATTGTAATTCGTCCCCGGGTAGGACGAATTCACCTGCAACAAAGCGCCGAAGTGATACTACCCCAAATGTCGCATCTAGGGAGCTCCAAAAGACCTGCAAACTTGGGGTTAGCTAATTGGAGGCATTTTGGGAAGACCCAGATGGTCGGATTTCCCCAATTTGGCCTCCATCAATGGGAATTTGATGCCGCTACCTGCAAGTTAGTGAGGACTACAAAAGCGATAAAACATGGTAAAATTTGATCAAAGCATTGTGAAATCAGAATTACAAGCTATTTAAGCAGCATAATATGGAATGCCAAATAAACAAATGACAAATAACAAGAATCCCAAATTCCTAAAAAGGAAGAGTTAAGAAGTACGGGGAACCCGAGCGGGCCGCCCACTGTTGGAACCCGATTTCGGCACCAATCCACTTGGGATGGGCCCAAAATCTCTTGTAATGTGTTGTCGACGAATTGGTAGATCGATGTGGTCAAGTGTCGGGTTTGGGATCCGGATTCACACTTCCAATAACCACCCAATGACCTCCCTTGCGAAAGAGATCAAGGATGTGGAAGAGGTGAATCAAAGGGTAAAGCGTGGTATCAATTTGGCAGCACTTCGTTGCTTGAAAATGCTTCCAACCTGTCTTCTTTTGGGTGAGGAAGCTCACCAATTTATAGACCCAAGGGGTCTCTTTGGATGGGCATGCAGGGGCGCCACTTGGCGGCCATGCCTTCCCAAGAGGGAGGAGATTCCTCCCTAACTTGGGCTTCCATGACTACCCTTGTGACAGTCCTCTAACGTTCAATTTGCCCACCTACGCGCGCATGCAAGGCAGGAGGCATTAATTGACTGTCCTCGGCTGCCATTTGGCACAATTTCTCTTTTTGCCCGTTGAACCTGGAATTCGCCCTACCCCGGAATGGATTCTGTATTCGTCCCAGGGGAGGACGGATCCCATTTTGAATTCATCCCGGGGAGGGACGAATTTTGAGCAAAGTGCCTAGAAGGTGTCAAATTGATCTCTGACCTTCCAAAATTGCTATGAAAGTGGTTAGGACCATTGTTTAACCTCTGGGGGTTGCCCTTGGGGCTGTGTGTGTCAATGCGATCAGTGTTTGCAGTCACATAATCGGATTGGTGCTATTTTGGTGTCTATTTTTGGGAAATTTTTTTTGTTTTTTTTTTCGGGGGGGGGGGGGGCTTTTTTTTTTTTTTTTTTTTGGGGGGGGGGTTTTTTTTTTTTTTTTTTTTTTTTTGGTGGGGTGTTTCTTGTGCTTGGCTTGTTCGGTCTGATGGCGGGGGGTTTTTGTTGGTTTTTTTTGGGGGGGTTTGGGGTGGTGGCAAAGGGCGCAACCTTTTGTCTGTGGTAACCTAGAGTTCATGATTCACGAATGCCAAGTGTTTGATCAGCTTGTGATTATTGCTTGTTTACTACCCCAAGCAGGAGCGTAATTGTCTTTGTCAATGATCCTTTGAATGCATGCCATTTTCCATGATTGGGTGTGTGATTGTTGATTAGTGACTAAGTGTGACTACCCCCTCAAGCGACGAATCGATGAGGGAATGACCTTCATGAGAAAAGCGACGAGTCGCTTGACCCAAGATGACTTAGGTAAGGGTGCCGTCAGATGTTTAGCATTGAATGTGTGTGCAGTTTTCCGACATTTAGACCTATTTTTGGTGGGTGTTAACCCTTTTGGCGACGCCGTTTGGGGCTGAAATTGTCAAAAATCCGTCTTCCCGTGGAGCGGTCCGGCCATGGTGGCCTTCTTAGGGAGTAGGATGGTGACGATTTATAACCCCGATGTCTATTTTGGATGCCAAGAATGTCAGGCACGAAGGCGCCTTCGTTCGGCAATGTTATTACTTATTTTTGGGTGGGTTTTTGACCCTTTTGGCGATGCCGTTTGGGGATGAAATTCTCAAAAATCCGTCTTCCCGTGGAGCGGTCCGGCTATGGTAGCCTTCTTAGGGAGTAGGATAGTGAGGATTTGTGACCCCGACATCTGTTTTGCATGCTCGAGATGTCAAGTGCAAAAGCACTCTCATCGGGCAAGTTTATTAGCTGTTTTTGGTGCATTTTTGTTCAATTTTTGATTTTTGATGATATATACAGATTTTATTTTGTTTATGCGCATGTGATGATTTGATTTTATGCATGATGGTTGATGACTATGGATGTATGCATGTTAAGTTATAGTGATGAATGCATATGTTGTTGATGAATGCGAGATGTTTCTAATTTATATGATATGCAAATGGAATGGATGGATTGAATTTGTGATGTTTGGTAGTCGCACCATAGACTGTGCAGAACTTTATGGCTTTTTGTCCTAGGCGATTGCTGCGGTGAATAGCTTTGTAGGCATACATGTCTTTTCTTGTATGTTATTTTTGTATTTTCTGATGGTGAAGTAAAGCTTGAAAAGATAGTACAGTTGGTTTAGAATGTAGTTAGGTTTTCTGAGATTCAGATGTTTTAACTAACTAGCCAAGGCTGTACTTTTATCTGACAAGACTTTGAACAAGGTATGAATCGGACTTGTCTTTGACCAAGTTATTTCACATCCCCGTGTGTGCAATTGAGTTCATTTGATGTGGCATTTGTCAGGATACCGCCAGTGCCAGATAGGTTGTCAACCAAACCTGTACTGAGGATCACCTAATTAGCTCCACTAACTCCTTTGTTGTATTTAGTCAGATTAATCTACGGTGCAATCTAGGATACCATAAGCTAGCTCATCCACATGCAAACATTGATCTGCACACAAGTTAATGCGGTAGATATATCGTCATGCGGGAGGTTTGCCACGAGTGACCGATAGGCTATCAACCAAACCGGTACTGAGGTTTATCTCATGACCTTCTGAATGCTGAGAGTTCCAGGGATTCAAGTTCAACTCCCTTCTTTTCTTCAATTGTATTGGGATACTTGCTCTTTATAGTGATAATAATCATTGTTTATTTTTGTTATATATATTTTTTGTTTTTCTTTTGAGCAAGGGATTTGGATTTCGAGTGATGAGAATCACTATTGTATGTGCCTTTTGATGTATGCACTTTGAGGGTGATGTCAAATTTTTGGAGTTTTGACATGTGCAAATTTTTGATGTTTTGCAACTTTTGAGAACTTGGGATTCATGGGGAATTGGGTAGGGAGGATGCTTGTCCTTTTGCCAACTCTCAGCATTCTTTGGGGTCATTCGCACAGGGGGATGAGCAAGATAACCATTTCGCTTATGGTGACCTGGATTGCTTTGCAGGTTTCATCTTTCGTTCACACAACTTGGGAATTTTGTTATATGTTTTAATTTGTGCTGGGATGCTACGTAACAAGGTGTGATCCAAGTATAATTCTACCTGCGTAAAATCCGTTTGACTTTGTACAATTCTTGGCTAGAGATCTAAAGACAGCTGAATGATGAAAACTCTAGATACATTAGATGACAACTGATTTATGATATGGCAAAATGGTGATTGTCGTTTATTTTTGTTGTATTGTTTTCAAAATGGAAAATGTGAAAGGTGGTGGATTTGCCAAGTAATGATAGTCTATGGTGCTTTTGCCTTGTGTGATCAACAATATGTAATGTATGGATGTGATGCTTAATGCAACTATTATTTTTGTGTTTTTTATCTTGAAGTATGCATGAGAATGAGATGCAAATTTTTTTGTGATTCTTGATTATTTGATTATTTTTTTTTTAATTTTCTTGATGATGACCAAGGGATTTTGAGAATCCTTTGGGGCCCTTTTGGGGTGACCAAGCGATTGCGATAATCCTTGGAGCTTTTGGGGTGACCAAGCGATTGCGATAATCCTTGGAGCTTTTGGGGTGACCAAGCGATTGCGATAATCCTTGGAGCTTTTTGGGGTGACCAAGTGATTGCGATAATCCTTGGAGCTTTTTGGGTTTTGACCAAGCGATTGCGATAATCCTTGGAGCTTTTTGGGGTGACCAAGGGATTGCGATAATCCTTGGAGCATTTTTGGGATTGACCAAGCGATTTAGGAATCCTTGGAGCTTTTTGGTTTGACCAAAGGGAGTATGGGCACCTTTGGAGCATTTTTGGGCTTGACCAAGCGATTTAGGAATCCTTGGAGCTTTTTGGTTTGACCAAGGGATTGTTGGAATCCTTGGAGCTTTTGGGTTTGACCAAGGGATTGTTGGAATCCTTGGAGCTTTTGTGCAATGAAGTGCTATCTTTGTGAGGTAATCTTTCCCAAGTTTTGAATGAGAACTGGTTTGAGCAAGCTTGGCTCTCCATCAATAAACCCTCATTTTGTGGCTATATAGCCAAAAAAAAAACCCAAAAATTAAAATGAGTCGGATGGGGCCCAAAATTGGGGTGCGCATCCCTCTTATAATAGACAAGCCAAAAATAAATTTTTAAGTCCTAAATCTAAATACATTAGGAGATATAGACCTCCGAACAACTCAAAAAGCATAAAAAATTAGGTGAGTAATTTTAAAACCTAATTTCGGGGCACTAGATGATGGAATTTGGCCCCGAAAACTGGGTTTTCTGGGCAAATAGGACTCTAGGGAGTCATATTTGTTTAAAAATCT
The DNA here is from genome assembly GCA_028583015.1 of Wollemia nobilis. Lineage (NCBI taxonomy): Eukaryota > Viridiplantae > Streptophyta > Pinopsida > Araucariales > Araucariaceae > Wollemia > Wollemia nobilis. The sequence continues at coordinate 97,225 of JAQPPZ010004532.1, read as the reverse complement.
CCCAACTAGCTCCCTGTCAAATTTCACATCAATCGGAGCTACGGTTGAGAAGTTATGGCCCCGACAAAATGCACTAAAATTTAGGAAAAAATAAAATTTTCCACATTTCGTTGGATGCTCATGCATCATTTATGGGCACCGTTGGGGCGCTTTTGGGTTGACCAAAGGGGTCATGGACACCTTTGGGGCCTTTTGGGGATGACCAAGCGATTATGGGAATCCTTGGAGCTTTTTGGGTTGACCAAGCGATTACGGGAATCCTTGGAGCTTTTTGGGTTTGACCACATTGCGGTCCTTGGAGCTTTTGGGTTTTGACCAAGCGATTGCGATAATCCTTGGAGCTTTTTGGTTTGGACTATGGCTCTTCAGGGGATAGAGGTACCCCCAGCTTTTGGTCTTTGTGCTCTGGATCTGGCTCTGGAGGTATTGGCATGAATGGATCGGCCCTATGCACGGATAGGAGGACAGGGTATACCCTCGATATTGATATTGCTATGGGGTCTCTGGGCGGAAGTTGATCTCTGTGTGCCCAAAGTGGTGGATTCAACAGTTGGTTCCACTACGCTGGGTTAACGCGCCACTCATGCCCTGGCCTTATGTTTAGCTGTTGAAGTGCATCATCAATATCCATGGGGTGTTGATGTTGTCGCATGTGATTGTTGTGGGCCATCTCTATTTTATCCTCACCTTCGGCGTCGGAGATCCATAGCTCATCGGTCTAGGAAGGTTGGCTGGGGAGATGGAATATTGTCATTAAGTTGGTAGTCATCCATGGGAATCACTTGTGATTGATTCTGTCCATTCGAGAGGAGCCTCATGGAGCTACCGTCATAGTTTGATCGTCTTTGGGGGAGTGTCTGATTGGTTGGGCCTTGGGGAGCTCCAAAATCTTGGTCTCTACCGACTCTAAGTGCTCTAGTGCTTTGCATGTATCGGGGGATTTGAGCTCCTCCTCTTTGGTTGGTTCCTGTTGAGGAACTTGGGGCCTATGGAGGGGTGGCCAGATAGCACCCCCATGCCTTGGTAGGGCATTTCATCTCGCTCTTCTTCTTGCTCAGATTCTTTAGAGGCTTCTTGAGGAATTTCTAAGGGTGGCCCATAAACCTGGGTGGGTTCCTGAGGAAGGCGCCCGTCATTGGTTATAGGAGTGGCCTCCCGCTCATGTCTAGGAGGCGTCGGGGGTGGTGCTTGATAAGGTCGCGGAGACTTGTCTCGCACCCAGGGGTTGTGCCTCTCATAATGTTTTGTCTTATGCGTGTGAGGGGTTGGAGTCCTCTCCTGCATAGTGTGTTGGAACAACTCATCCTTCTAGCGCTGAAGGCGCTCTTTGTTAATATGGTATAGTTCCTCTAACTGTAGTCGCTCTAGCTCAAGTTGCGTGAGTTGCGCCCGACGGGCGACATGTTCGGAAAATTCTAAGATAGTTTGTCCCACCGTCTCATGTCTAGAAGGGCTAGATGCCTCTCCGACATATCTATCTCGGTCGTGGTGATCCGAGATCTCTATAGGCCACCTCCCTTTGTTGAGGGGAGCAGCATTTCCTTGAGGCTTTGGCCTCAGTATGTGATCCTGATAGCTAGCAGGTGCGGAAGCGCATTGCTCCCACACTGTATATTGCTCTTGAGGAAGGTAGGGGCCTTCCTCGTGCTCTCTTTCATAAGTGAAAAAGGGACGGGCGGAGTTGGCTCGCCCTACCTGAAGAGCCGTGCGCTCTGGATTTGACCGGTTGTTGCTAACAATGATGCGGGGTGTAGGAGGGATGGCATAGTCATGTGGCCCCCCCTTATGGACCCCCTACCATTCTAGCACTTCATCGTGCGGTGGCCACTTATAGCGGGTGTCTAAGGGAGTTCTCCCATGGGTATACCTCTCTTGAATGGGTGTGTGTTGGGTGTTGTGCTGGCAGGGAGTGCCCCTAGAAGGGGTGCCCTTATAGTCCCATTCCGTCAGGGCACGAGAGGGGACTGCCTTGTGTGTCAGGCCGCCAAGGTGGTATGACCAAATCCTTGGGGCTATATCGAAGGTGACTTGTGCCTCCTTGGATATTCCTCGTAGCATCCGCCCATGATTGGGCTTGGCTGCGGGTGAACACCATTGTGATACCTCTCTACAAAGTGCGTAGATGCTTTCTTTTTATCTTTTGTTTATGATTTTTTGATTTTTATGCTACACTAAGCAAAAAAGAATACACACACACAAGCGATGATTATCTCTTTTAAAGATTAAAAGTGTGCCCTAAATCTGGTTTCGTGTGTTTTAATGTTTGTTTTTGAAAACTTTTTGAAGAATGTTTAAATGTAGTATGAAGGCTCTTATGACTCCCATAAATGGTCGCCCCTTTGATATACCATTGCCAGGCCGATATACCAACCTCTCTATATACCCGCCCTTACGAGAGGGAAACTATAGGTACATGAGAGCAGATGGTACGTGGTGCATAGGCGGTACGAAAGGGGGATTGCCCTGTTTATGACACCTACCATAGAAGACTTATCCTCGCATGCTGGGAATCACCCCAACGACACTCGGTCAGCTTTCATCAGGATTTACGTCTAGCAACAGTGACAATCGGGGTAATGGATGCAAAAATCAAGCCAAGGTGGTGATGAAATCCACCATTGGTCTTGATCAAGGGCTGGGGTTTTACGACCAGCTCCTTGGTTTAAAAATGTTGCGTGAAGTGTGTGTGGTTCTTTTTATTTAGAAAAATGAAACATGCAGAAGCAACTACTTTCCCTAAGAAGGCAAAATTGATAGAAAACAAAAATAGAAAAGCAAAAAATGACAGGAATAGTTTAGGACCCTTACCTTTTCTCTGCCTAGACCTGCTATTTTTGATCCTCGGTCCTGAAAATACATAGACAAAAATTCGTCTCTGGGTGAGACAAATTCCAGAACAGGATTCATCCTGGTCTAAGACAAATTCCAATTCGTCCCAGAGTCAGACGAATTCTAGTACTGTATTCGCCACAGGCTGGAACGAACCATAGTCAGTGTTCGAAAAATGGTACCTGTGAGCACAAAAACACAAATTTTGATCAGTTTCTTGATCTCAAAAAGTAGGGAACAGGGTCCCACCGTGATCGCCACTGGAAACACGAGATTCCGGAAGTTGAAAAGAAACACTAAAGCTATGCAATGCAAAACGAAATGTAACGCTTTAATCCTAGAAATTTGAAATGCATGAAATAGGGAAAAGAGACGAATTGAGACGAAATGAAAGAAAGTATAGAAAGCACAACCCTTTTTATTTATACTCTCTCAATATCGGTTACAAAGATGTCTCCCACCTTTTCAGGGGCTAGGAGCGTTAACATGTTTTGGTTACAATAGTGACTAGTGATCCTCCTTCCGCGTGCCCACATGTAAAATGGGCGGGCCAAAGTGTTGCCGTTGTTGGTGTGAATGAATCTTTGATCCTTGCTGCTCCTCCTACATTCAAAGAAACAACAAAATCGTTAGTAGCACCTATTGCAAAAGATGAAACGTTTGTTCTCTAAAAACAATGAAGGATGCATGCATGAAACTGAATAAAAGGATAAATGAACTGAATCAAAATAGTCTGCAAATTTCACAGAAACAAGGGAACATCACCAGAAGGTCACTGCAAATGAAACAGTCGGGGATTTCCTTACTGATTTGAATTCATCTCGGGGCGGGACGGATCCGACTGTAATTCGCTCCGGGGTAGAACGAATTCTCCTGCAACAAAGCGCCGAAGTGATACTGCCCAAAATGTCGCATCTAGGGAGCTCCAAAAGACCTACAAACTTGGGGTTAGCTAATTGGAGGCATTTTGGGAAGACCCAGATGGTCAGATTTCCCCAATTTGGCCTCCATCAATGGGAATTTGATGTCGCTACCTGCAAGTTAGTGAGGACTACAAAAGCGATAAAACATGGTAAGATTTGATCAAAGCATTGTGAAATCAGAATTACAAGCTATTTAAGCAGCATAAGATGGAATGCAAAATAAAAAAATGACAAAAAATAACAATCTGCCATGAATCCCCAATCGTTCTTAAAAAAAGAAGATTAGGCTCGCAACAGTGCGGGGCGCCCGGGCGGGCCGCCCACCGTTGGAACCTGATTTCGGCACCAATCCACTTGGGATGGGCCCAAAATCTCTTGTAATGTGTTGTTGGAGAATTGGTAGATCGATGTGGTCAAGTGTCGGGTTTTGGATCCGGATTCACACTTCCAATAACCACCCAATGACCTCCCTTGCGAAAGAGATCAAGGATGTGGAAGAGGTGAATCAAAGGTAAAGCGTGGTATCAATTTGGCAGCACTTCGTTGCTTAAAATGCTTCCAATCTGTCCTCTTTTGGGTGAGGAAGCTCACCAATTTATAGACCCAAGGGGTCTCTTTGGATGGGCATGCAGGGGCGCCACTTGGCGGCCATGCCTTCCCAAGAGGGAGGAGATTCCTCCCTGACTTGGGCTTCCATGACTGCCCTTGTGATAGTCCTCTAACGTTCAATTTGCTCACCTACGCGCGCATGCAAGGCAGGGAGCATTAATTGACTGTCCTTGGCTGCCATTTGGCGCAATTTCTCTTTTTGCCCGTTGAACCTGGAATTCGCCCTACCCCGGAGCGGATTCTGTATTCGTCCCAGGGGAGGACGGATCCCATTTTGAATTCGTCCCGGGGAGGGACGAATTCTGAGCAAAGTGCCTAGAAGGTGTCAAATTGATCTCTGACTTCCCAAAACTACTGTGAGAGTGGTTAGGACCACTGTTTAACCTCTAGGGGCTGCCCTTGGGGCTGTGTGTGTCAATGCGATCAGTGTTTGCAGTCACATAATCGGATTGGTGTTGTTTTGGTGTCTACACTTTGACTTTGAAAATTTAAAATGTTTCAATTTAAAAAGGTTAGTCGTATTACTATTAGTTAGATAAACATTTAAAATAAACATAGTCCTAGATAAACATCTAAAATAAACAGTCTTTGTTTAAGGTGATTTGTATAACTTAATATAGATATATTTAATTGGTTATATGAGATTGAAAGGGTTCATTCTTATTATATGATTAGTGGTATTGTTTGGCAAGATTTGAACCTTGGTTTCCTCTCTAAATATTATTCAAAGAAACCAGTTAAGTCAATGCCACTTGGTCAACAACAATAAATATTTTACTTATATATTATAAGTTTATATAGGGATATTGAATTGATATGTTTCCAAATTTTTATTAATAAATTCAAGTTCAAACTATTAATAACCTTAGTTATATCCTCAATCAAAAACATACAAGTCCTTTTTAAAAAAAAAACTATATTTATTCTAATTAAAAATTTAAATATTCATTAAAAAAATCTTATTAATTTTAACAAAACCACACCAAACAAACATAAAGCACTACTCTAACAAAAAGGACTTGTATTGGGAAGAGAAGTTATCTATCGAGGATATGGGCTAGGGTTCTAACCAGTACCATGATTAGCCAAGTGATACACAAGATTTCAACCACGTTGTAGAGAGCGTAAACATAAATGATGAATTCTATAATATTTGTGAGGAAATCAAGCTCTACTATGAGCACTGGTAGAATGGATTGAGGCTAAAGAACATCATCCTCTCAACCTACTACATGCATGCCTTGAAGAAACTAAGGGACCTTGAGACAGAGGGAGGTCAAGTGTAACCCTACTGATAGTGCATGGACCCTCAGAGCAATACTTGATAAGATTAATTAAAATGCACCAGCTCATGTGCTACCCTACAAGCCTAAAAATGGATCTGAACAGTAACAACAAAAAATGCTATAATCTTTTCATTTATAGAAAATTGTAAAGAAATTAAATTTCCAGAATAAATAGTAGCATTCCTTGATTTCCATAGTTGAAACAAAATAATTGCATGAAATAAATTCTATAGAGTAACAATATAAGTAGGCCAACAACTGTTATCACCAAAAATAATCATTTACCATGTAAAGACTCAAGATGAAAAGGTTTAAATAATAAGTGAATCCAAGCCTAGGAAGACTGAGCACAAGAGCAAAACCAAAAAAAATGCTTTAAACTTTCAAAATGACCTCAAATAGGACACTTAGTATTAGGAATACCAACTCTACTAAGCCTCTCTCCCATAGGAAGACCTCGATAAATAAGAGACTAGAGAAAAAAGGTGATCTTAGATTCAAGATTAGAATGCTAGATACGGTTCAAACGAGCAATCTATGTAGGAGGTAGAGTGTGTCTACCATATCTCATTAAGTTTATCAATACCAAAGGAAAAGGGACTAAGAAGTTGATAAAGCAAGGAAGAAAAGTAGTTCTTGAAAGGAGTATATAGTTTCCAATGTCAATCCCTCCACGAGCAACTCGAGGATTGAAGGTCGAGATTATGCAGCATGACATCAGGCATAAGCTCCAAGATCTTAAGAATAGGAGGAAGATCTCAATTTTTAAGATTAAATTTATGCTTGAGGTCGGGCTAAGGAATCCAATCCTAAGAATGCACTAAATATTTAATAAAGCAAATGTCTTTGTGAAATAGCCTCAAATATTTAACCCCTATAATATAAGTAAGAAGAATTAAAGAGTTATACAAAATAGGAGACCACTGGATATTCTAAGAATTGAATGAAAACCATCACAAATCTAGTGAAGATGAGGTTTCACCACCTCAAAATCCTACCAGATACTTTTAACAACAAAGGAACCATGAATCTTAACCAAAGCAGAAGTGATGATAAGAGTGTGAAGGCCAATATTACTCCAAGATTTATGCCCATAAGACAATCCTAAAGATATACAATGGTGAATTAAAATCTTCCAAGTTTTAGGGCCTTCAATAGATTTAACCACCCACTTAGGACACAAAGCAATGCTTTGCCTATAGATGTCAATGATATCCACCCTACCCTTATCGGTAGGCATGCAAAAAATATCCCAGGAAACCCATTGAAAACCATTCAAATTCTTCCCCTTGGCCTAAATAAAATCCCTAAGAGCTCTAGACAACTTATTATAAAAATTCATAGAAAGGGCCCAATAGGAGGAATAGTAAACATGGGTGGCAACAAAAATCTTAGTGTAAACATAAAATTTATAGCAAGATAAAGGGTATGCGAGGTCAATAGGAAATATTCTTTTTAATTATATCAATAACATATTACTAGACTTTGAAGCGAACATTCAAAATAAAAAAGAATTCCTAATAACCTAAAATGCTCATCCCTCTAAAGCCAATGCCACGAGAAATGTCTAAGCCAAGCAGGCAAAGCAGAAGAAGAAATGCAGAAACAAAGAGATTTAGACCATTGGATGTTGGAACCAGAGGTGTTATAAAAAGTGTCTAGACAAGCCAAAGTAGTTAAAACATAAAAATCATCCTCACTAATAGTGAGAAAAGAATCATTCACAAAATACCCATTAATAATCTTAGTGGACATATCAGAAAAAAAAATATCTTTGATCAACCTCTTAGATCCTTGAATGACAAGAAGATAACCAAAATATTTGGTCATGAGGATGTAAAGCGAGGGGGCCAAAGGATAGCCCTATTGAATAGAACAAAAGAACCAAAATCTTCTAACTTATGCCCATTAATAGTAAGATAGATCGAAGAATCCACAAAAAACATATTGATGACCTTAATAAAAAAGGTTCCAAACCCAAAAACTTTGAGAATGGTAAGAATAAAAGACCACTTAATACGATCATAGTTGATCTTAAAGAAAGTGACTTTTGGCCAGAGACACGTGCCCATTCTAAACCTTCCTAGATAACAATAATATTTTCCAAGATATAATACCCTTTAATGAAACTTGCCTACTCTAGTCTAATAATCACAATATTCCAAATATAAAGAGCTAAATCCTTGGACAAGATCTTATAAGAAACACTAAGTAGAGTAATAGATCTCCAACTGGTGGAAAGCTCAAGATTACCCACTTTGGAAATGAACTTAATGTTTCTACAATTGATAATACTACGAAAAAGTTGTTGGCTAACACTTCATTATAGACATCGAGTAGATCAGGCCTAGTAAACTTCAAAGTGGATTTACAAACTCATAGGGAAAGCCATCAAGACTAGGGAACTTATTATTCGACATAGTCATAAGATAATTATGAATATTAGCAAGTGAAATAGGAGCCTCACATAGATGCCTATTATAAGTAGATAACTTAGTAGGAAAAACATCAAGACATTTTATCCCATAAGGGGGTGGAGGTCCAAGGTTCAAATCTCGGGCCTCATCGGATTGAACGCTTGTCCCTTTCTTGGTGCTTTTAGCGGCGTAAAAGGTTTAAAATGATTGTGGAACAGCGGTTATAGGGGCGAACTGCGTGAAGATTTGTGTGGCGGATTCCGAGGCGGACAACGTAGAATACTATGGCGGCCATAAAATCTAGACACCTGCCCAAATTTGTGCCGCCTAACGATTCCACCATGTTAGAAAAAAAAAACATCAAGACAATGTTGGAGTATTTGACATTCCAGAGAATCTTGTTGCACTTGGAATACAAGCTCATAATGATCCACAAAGGCCGATGTGATATCAGGAAGAGAAGTTAGCCTATCATGAGATGCTTGAATAGCCTTGATCTAGATTCTAGTCTACCTAGATGAAGATATTTAAAAAATGCTTTGGATGGGTGATCACCCACCCTCAACCAATGCAGATGAGCCCAAATCTAAAATCCCATAGCTTCATGTTGTTCATGGAGCATAAGCTAGTGGTGAAAACCAATAACCCTGGCTTATAATTTTTGATCGTACGAATCATTTTCTAGCAAAGATAAATTTTGTTGATACTCTTTTGTAATAGCCAGATGAGCACGCTTTTTGACATGTGCCACATGTTTGCCAAAATACCACATGAAAGAGGTAGTATGAACAATCACCTCCTTTTACCAAGAAATCCAACTGATAGAATGAGGAGGTCGAGGTAATAAATTTTAGATTCTCTCAATCATAAAAATTGTGGCAAGGTGTTGTAATAAATAAGTATTTAAATAGAATTGATTACATAGAAAATTGAATTGCAAACCACTCCACTCAATCTAGAAGGAAATCGAGAAATGATCTAACAACAAGAATTGATCCCAGATCATCACAATCTTATTATTGGTGGTGGATAAGGAAAAAATTATTACTCTAACATCATAACTTGATCAAGGTGCTTACAGACTCTATCATTATCAAAATGGAAATTGAACTGTGTGAACCAAGGTGAAGGCATACATTTACGTTACCAAAAAAAGGATAAAAAAACCTCATCTACACTTAAGAAAAAATGAGGCCTCACGCTCACCATCGCACCAACACATTGGGAGATATATAACTTTATCTTCAACATGCTCAACCATATTACATCACAACCATCTACCATCATGAGCCACAAATCACTAATATCACAACTAAAATTTATCCTTTGAAGAAGTTCACTTGCGTGAGAACAAATAGCTATCATCATAGGCTTGTCCTTCAACTTTTCAATTATTTCTATTTTCTTTCCACATTGCACCTCAAGAATGTCAAGGGTGAATAGTTCCATACACATTATTCTTACAACACCAATCAATATTGTCACACCATTTTCAAAGTATCTTTCACCAACGTTTTTGAGAATTGAATATTAATAGAACCTAAGTTTTAAAAACTTTTCAAATTCACTATATTTTGATGATACATACTTTTGAATTTTACCTTTTTCCTTGGTTTGTTTACTATCCCCTTTATTTATTGCTTTTGTCACTTCCTTGGCCATAAGGAGCGTATGTGCTATTTTATACTCTTCTTCACAATCTAGCTTTGATTCACATTAAGAAATATACCCTTGTTATTGTGGTCTTTGTTAATATTATCCTTGTTATTGTGGCCTTTGTATAGATTACCCTTGTTGATGTTGTGATTGAAACTATTGCTCCCTTTGAGGAGGTCTATGACATTGATTCAAATGCTTTATCGTATTATATTTACAAAATTTAGTTTCATGTCCTTTTTCATAAATATGACAATATTTCCTCCTCTATTGAGGTTACTTTTGTGCTAAAAATAAAGTCAAAAGACCATTTGAACCCTTTTAAGATTTCTTTGTGGAGACAAGAGCATTATTGAACAACTCATCTATCAATTGATTTTCTACTTCATATTGTTGAAGAATGTTTACAGATTATTTAAATGATACCCTTCTATTTGATGCTTTGAGAGATGTCACCAATGTTCTAAAAGATTTAGGGAGATATTTAAGTACTATTGAGACTAAGAGCTTATCTTCCATGTTTTCTCCTATGGTGTTCAACTTTAACTTCAAGTCTATAATTCTTAAAATAAATTGCTCGATACTCTCACCATATTAAACCCTTAATGTTTGAAGTTGAGATTATAGATGAAGGATTGTGGCTTCTTTTCTTCCTTCAAATATTGTGCAAAGTTTATCCTATGCATCTTTTGATATTTCTATGTTATTGATATGTGGTTGTATTTCATAAACCACTCCAAAAGTGATGAACATAAGTGTTCTTGCATCTTCTTCATCATACTTTTGCCTAGCTACAGTGTCCTCAAGATAAGTTTCATCACATGTAACCATATTCTAGAGTTTTTTACCACTAGTATTGTTCTAGTTTTTATCTTCCATGGTGCAATATTTAGACTGTTTAGCAAATGTGATTCAATAAGAACTATATTTTATATAGCCACATCAAAATGTTCTTATATATTCCAAAATGGTACCTTTATATATATACCACCAATCCTATATTTTGAACCTTTTGATATACCCATTGGTACATGAAAAAAACTAGTCCTCTTTAAATATGTGATCGTACATGAAATAGACCTTAAGGTACATGAGAGAGATTGATGCATGGTACAAAGGTAGTATTGAAAATATTCATCCTATCAATGACCTACTTAAATAGAAATTCTCATATGTGGGCACACCTTCCTTATTTACTAGGTAGTATTGAAAATATTCATCCTATCAATGACCTACTTAAATAGAAATTCTCATATGTGGGCACACCTTCCTTATTTACCTAGATTTTCTCAATTTTAGGATTTATTTCCAATGATAATAACAAATGTGGTAAAAATGGAGTGGAATAAAATTTCATAAGAATGTCTCCTTACTAGGGATGATGTAATACATTTTTATGGAAGATTTACTAGGCTTTACACATAGATACTTAATGTGATAGTATTACCTGTAAATGCAAGTCAAAGATGTCAGTTATACCAAATGTTATAATTATGCAAAGCACATATTTTGATTTTTGTGTACAAAATTATTTTTGAAGCAAATATATTTGAAAAAATAATATGCTGGACACTACCAAAAAAAGCACCATTTTGCAAAAAATTGTTAGTCTCCTTGTCAAAATATTCCTTTTTCTAAATGTCAATTTCTTACTTTAAAAAAATGCATTATAAATGCACCAATTACTATATTCTATCTTTCAAAATATTTTTCTACAAACAATAGGAATTTAAAAATAACTTTCTTTTCTACCCCTAAAAAATATCTTAAATTATTAAATTATTTATTTACCTTTTTTTCTAAATTTTACCTATGTGAATCAAACCCACAACCTATTCTTTAAAAACTTAAAACCTGGTTTGAAACACCAAATACTTTGTTGTGCAAATTGATGTGAAAACGAGAAATGTTTCATTTTGAAAGCATTGTACCTCATACATATGGATTGGACAAAGTATGGTCTAGCCATCAATCCTTTGAAATTCTCACAAGATAAGGTAACACACTTTGTCAGTTGTATTAATTTATTGTTTGAGCCTTTATGAATGTTTTTTTATTACCAATCATAATCTTTGTCATATCAAAATTCCTTTCATAGCCTAAATTCCTTTATAAGTATGTAACATTATATTTGACAAAAAAAAAAAAACATTTCAAGCTAGCTATGATGTAAGCATCATTTGGTCATCCAAAGCACATAAAACTAAAATCAAGCAGTGTTTATAGCAGTGTTGCAATTGCTCTATGACTGACATATGACACCCTTCGTCATAACAGTTCAGAGCTTTATGGGTCTTAATTTTTTTCACCAAGTATAAGGAATAGTTTCGGAGCAGAGATGAGCATTGTGAGGCCTCGTAACAGGAATCCTCCATGAAATGCAAGATATTCTCGAGTGGTTGGAGTTCTGCGGTGAAAGAAGGGTGGCCATCTCTGGTTAGTCTGTGGATGAGAATCAGCGTCTTGAGAGCAACAGTGGAGTTTTGCGTTCTGGTTAAGCGCTTTGATAGGGCGCATGCCAGATAGATTTGTTGGCCACGAGGTTGATTTGGGGGCGTTGCGGCTATGGCTCTTCGGATATGTTTTTCTTTGGGCAGACTATCGCTGTGACTAGTGGCTTTAATGACTGCGGCCGCTAGATGCTCGTGGTTATGCTTGCCCTTAGCTATGCTGATGGAGACAATGTCTTTAAGTCTTCCCAACACACCGTTCCATGATAGGGACTCGAAATCCATAGCTTCCAAACAACTAATGTAGAGGAAACTTAACCGAAGGGTACAGAGATACCAAACTATTTTACAGAAGATTTCTGCGAAATGGGAAAGAAATTAAAGATTCAAGTCTCTTTCAATAGAAACGGTCGTCTGTAAGGAATAAAAAAATGGGATAACTCAATATGAAGATTTCGATCTGATTTCTGGAGCCCAACTGTTAGTGATTCTTTGGGGATTGTCTTTTCCGATTCGTTTTGTTAAGATAATGATTAACGACATTTATTTATACTAATCGCCTGTAAAGGCCTGTCGGCCCACTGCCATATCATGGCATTTAAACCCAAAGTTTAAACATTTTTTTGCTCTTCATGGCAGCATGTGAGGCTTCGTAAGGCTTTGAAAATTTAAAAGGTTTCAATTTAAAAAGGTTAGTCGTATTACTATTAGTTAGATAAACATTTAAAATAAACATAGACCTAGATAAACATCTAAAATAAACAGTCTTTGTTTAAGGTGATTTGTATAACTTAATATAGATCTATTTAATTGGTTATATGAGATTAAAAGGGTTCATTCGTGGTATTGTTTGGCAAGATTTGAACCTTGGTTTCCTCTCTAAATATTATTCAAAGAAACCAGTTAAGTCAATGCCACTTGGTCAACAACAATAAATATTTTACTTATATATTATAAGTTTATATAGGGATATTGAATTGATATGTTTCCAAATTTTTATTAATAAATTCAAGTTCAAACTATTAATAACCTTAGTTATATCCTCAATCAAAAACATACAAGTCCTTTTAAAAAAAAAAAAAAACTATATTTATTCTAATAAAAAATTTAAATATTCATTAAAAAAATCTTATTAATTTTAACAAAACCACACCAAACAAACATAAAGCACTACTCTAACAAAAAGGACTTGTATTAGGAAGAGAAGTTATCTATCGAGGAGATGGGCTAGGGTTCTAACCAGTACCATGATTAGCCAAGTGATACACAGGACTTCAGCCACGTTGTAGAGAGCGTAAACATAAACGATGAATTCTATAATATTTGTGAGGAGATCAAGCTCTACTATGAGCACTCGTAGAATGGCTTGAGGCTGAAGAACATCACCCTCTCAACCTACTACATGCATGCCTTGAAGAAACTAAGGGACCTTGAGGCAAAGGGAGGTCAAGTGTAACCCTACTGATAGTGCATGGACCCTCACAACAATACTTGATAAGATTAATTAAAATGCACCAGATCATATGCTACCCTACAAGCCTAAAAATGGATCTGAACAGTAACAACAAAAAATGCTATAATCTTTTCATTTATAGAAAATTGTAAAGAAATTAAATTTCCAGAATAAATAGTACCATTCCTTGATTTCCATAGTTGAAACAAAATAATTGCATGAAATAAATTCTATAGAGTAACAATATAAGCAGGCCAACAATCGTTATCACCAAAAAAAATCATTTACCATCTAAAGAACTCGGGATGAAAAGGTTTAAATAATAAGTGAATCCAAGCCTAGGCAGACTGAGCACAAGAGCAAAACCAAAACAAATGCTTAAATGTTTCAAAATGACCTCAAATAGGACACTTAGTATTAGGAATACCAACTCTACTAAGCCTCTCTCCCATAGGAAGACCTCGATAAATAAGATACTAGAGAAAAAAAGGTGATCTTAGATTCAATATTAGAATGCTAGATACGGTTCAAATGAGCAATCTAAGTAGGAGGTAGAGTGTGTCTACCATATCTCATTAAGCTTATCAATACCAAACGAAAAAGGACTAAGAAGTTGATAAAGCAAGGAAGGAAAGTAGTTCTTGAAAGGAGTATATAGTTTCCAATGTCAATCCCTCCACGAGGAACTCGAGGATTGAAGGTCGAGATTATGCAGCATGACATCAGGCATAAGCTCCAAGATCTTAAGAATAGGAGGAAGATCTCAGTTTTAAAGATTAAATTTATGCTTGAGGTCGGGCTAAGGAATCCAATCCTAAGAATGCACTAAATCTTTAATAAAGCAAATGCCTTTATGAAATAGCCTCAAATATTTAACCCCTAGCATATTAGTAAGAAGTATTGAAGAGTTAGAAAAAATAGGAGACCACCAGATATTCTAAGAATTGAATGAAAACCATCACCAATCTAGTGAAGATGAGGTTTCACCACCTCAAAAGCCTACCAGATACTTTTAACAACAAAGGAACCATGAATCTTAACCAAAGCAGAAGTGATGATAAGAGTGTGAAGGCCAATATTACTCCAAGATTTATGCCCATAAGATAATCCTAAAGAGATACAATGGTGAATTAAAATCTTCCAAGTTTTAGGGCCTTCAATAGATTTAACCACCCACTTAGGACACAAAGAAATGCTTTGCCTATAGATGTCAATGATATCCACCCTACCCTTATCGGTAGGCATGCAACAAATAAGTGAATCTAAGCCTAGGAAGACTGAGCACAAGAGAAAAACAAAAAAAAATGCTTAAATGTTTCAAAATGACCTCAAATAGGACACTTAGTATTAGGAATACCAACTCTACTAAGCCTCTCTCCCATAGGAAGACCTCGATAAATAAGAGACTAGAGAAAAAATGTGATCTTAGATTCAAGATTAGAATGCTAGATACAGTTCAAAAGAGCAATCTAAGTACGAGGTAGAGTGTGTCTACCATATCTCATTAATCTTATCAATACCAAATGAAAAAGGACTAAGAAGTTGATAAAGCAAGGAAGAAAAGTAGTTCTTGAAAGGAGTATATAATTTCCAATGTCAATCCCTGCACGAGGAACTCGAGGATTGAAGGTTGAGATTATGCAGCATGACATCAGGCATAAGCTCCAAGATATTAAGAATAGGAGGAAGATCTCAGTTTTTAAGATTAAATTTATGCTTGAGGTCGGGCTAAGGAATCCAATCCTAAGAATGCACTAAATCTTTAAAAAAGCAAATGCCTTTGTGAAATAGCCTCAAATATTTAACCCCTAGAATATAAGTAAGAAGAATTGAAGAGTTATACAAAATAGGAGACCACCAGATATTCTAAGAATTGAATGAAAACCATCACCAATCTAGTGAAGATGAGGTTTCACCACATCAGAAGCCTACCAGATACTTTTAACAACAAAAGAACTATGAATCTTCACCAAAGCAGAAGTGATGATAAGAGTGTGAAGGCCAATATTACTCCAATATTTATGCCCATAAGACAATCCTAAAGAGATACAATGGTGAATTAAAATCTTCCAAGTTTTAGTGCCTTCAATAGATTTAACCACCCACTTAGGACACAAAGAAATGCTTTGCCTATAGATGTCAATGATATCCACCCTACCCTTATCGGTAGGCATGCAACAAATATCCCAAGCAACCCATTGAAAACCATTCAAATTCTTCGCCTTGGCCTAAATAAAATCCCTAAGGGCTCTAGACAAATTATTATAAAAATTCATAGAAAGGACCCAATAGGAGTAATAGTAAACATGGGTGGCAACAAGAATCTTAGTGTAAACAATCTTAGTGTAAACATAAAATTTATAGCAAGAGAAAGGGTATGCGAGGTCAATAGGAAATATTCTTTTTAAAATATTACTAGAGTTTGAAGCGAACATTCAAAATCAAAAGGAATTCCTAATAACTTAAAATGCTCATCCCTCTAAAGCCAATGCCACGAGAAATGTCTAAGCCAAGCAGACAAAGCAGAAGAAGAAAGGCATTAAAAGAGAGATTTATACCATTGGATGTTGGAACTAGAGGTGTTATAAAAAGTGTCTATACAAGCCAAAGTAGTTAAAACATAAAAATCATCCTCACTAATAGTGAGAAAAGAATCATTCACAAAATACCCATTAATAATCTTAGTGGACATATCAGAAAAAAAAATATCTTTGATCAACCTCTTAGATGCTTGACTGACAAGAAGATAACCAAAAGCTTTAGTCACGAGGATGTAAAGCGAGGGGGCCAAAGGATAGCCCTATTGAATAGAACAAAAGAACCAAAATCTTCTAACTTATGCCCATTAATAGTAAGACAGATCAAAGTGTAGACACCAAAACAGCACCAATCCGATTATGTGACTACAAACACAGATGGCATTGACACACACAACTTTCAGGGCAGCCCTAAAAGGTCAAACAGTGGTCCTAGCCACTTACATAGCATTTTAGAAGGTCAAAAAGTAAACAAAGCAAAGTTGGTCATTTTAACAAGCCTTAAGCAAAAGCAAGCCTTAATCAAAAGCAAGCCCTAGTCAAAAGCAAGCCTTAATTAAAAGTGAGCCTTAATCAAAAGAAGGCCTTGGCTAAAGTGTCGCGATTTCGTGACGTCGCGATATCGTGACACTTCGGCGCCCAAAGAAAAGCCTTGGCCAAAGTGTCACGATTTCGCGACGTCGCGATATCGCGACACTTCGGTGCCCAAGGCAAAGCCTTGGCCGAAGTGTCATGATATCGCGACACTTCGGCGCCCAAGGAAAAGCCTTGGCCAAAGTGTCGTGATATCGCGACACTTCGGCGCCCAAGGCAAAGCCTTGGCCAAAGTGTCGCGATATCGCGACACTTCGGCACCCAAGGGAAAGCCTTGGCCGAGCGTCGTGATATCGCGACGTCGCGATATCGTGACACTTCGGTGCCCAAGGCAAAGCCTTGGCCGAAGTGTCACGATATCGCGACACTTCGACGCCCAAGGCAAAGCCTTGGCCGAAGTGTCGCGATATCGCGACGTCGCGATATCGCGACACTTCGACGCCCAAAGAAAGGCCTTGGCCGAAGTGTCGCGATATCGTGACACTTCGGCATTTGTGCCTGGGCAGAAACTTAACCAATCAAAGGCGAATTTAATCAATCAAATGCGGAAGTCAAGCATTCAAAGGTGACATTAAAACATTCAGAAGCAAACATTAAAGTCATCAGAGCAGACGTTAGCCGAAGACAGTCAGTTATTTCCGCCTGCTGTGCATGCGCGTGAGGTGGGCAGATTGGCGATTAGCGGATCGTCACAAGGGCAGTCATGTAAGCCCAAGTCAAGGAGGAGTCTCCTCCATTTTGGGAAGGCATGGCCGCCACATGGCATCCCTGCGTGCCCCTCCAAAGAGACCCCATGGGTCTATAAAATGGTAGACTTTCCCGCCCAGAAAGGGACAAGTTGGTAGACATTTCGAGCGACGAAGTGCTACCAAAATCAAACACCCGATTGCATCCTTTTAGATTCATTTCTTCTACACCCGTAATCTCTTTCGCAAGAGAGGTTATTGGTGGCTGCTAGAAGGTGAATCTGGACCTTAAAACCCGACATTGGACCACAGTAATCCATCAATTCGACGACAACTCATTCTCTCGAGATTTTGGGCCCATCCCTAGTGGATTGGCGTCGAAGTCAAGTTCTAACGGGGGCGGCCCGCTTGGGCACCCCACATCTTTTTGTTCGTTGCATGATTAATTTATTCTGTCATTGCGTGTTTATCATGCATTACGCTTTCTATTCGAATATATACTGCATTACGCTTTACGTCTAATTTAGATTTCAGAAGATATTTATCAAAGACATCTTGCATTACGTTCTACGTTCTACGCTGTTGGTTCTTCACTAACTTGCAGGTAACAGTGATCAGTTTCACCGATTGTTCTACTGGCAGCAACTTTTGGTGATGTTTTCGAGTCTTTGTCAGAGTTGTAGGTTACGTAGAGTTATTTTATTCACGTATTTAATCAATATTTTGCACATATTTCTAAAGTCAAAACGTTCTATCCTCTTGTTACAGGTGCTACTAACGTCTCTGTGTTTCTTTGATCGTAGGAGAAGCAACAAGCAAGGATTCATCAGCATAAGCGGCGACAACACTTTGGCCCATCCATTTCAAATGTGGGCATGCGGAAGAAGATCACTATTCACTTTTTGTAATGGAAACATGCTAACTCTCCTAGCCCTTAAAAGGGAAAGGAGATGGATTTTAACCGAGTTTGGAATCACATTAATAAAAAGGGCTGTGCTCCTGCATTCTCTTTATTTTTGTCTCATTTGATTATATCCGTGTTATTTCATGCATCAAGCTAGTTAGTTTACATTGCAGCAATACTATTTTTCTTTCGAAATCTCATTGCTTTCAGTGGCGATCACGGTGGGACCCTGTCCCCTGTTTTTTTTTAGATTCAGAAACTGATTAAAATTTATGTTTTTTTTCTTAAAGGTATCGGGCCGAATCAGAAACAATCGATTTGGGCGGAAAAGACAGCCGATTTGAGCAGAAAAAGGAGGTAAGGTTCCAAAGCTGTACCTGCATTTTTTTTATTATTATTATTTTATGTTTCTATTTTTTTTTGTCAACTTTTACTTGCTTAGGGAAAGTTGTTTATGCTTGTTTCATTTTTATTAAATAAAATGAACCCCACACACATCACGTGGTAAAATTAAACCAAGGAGCTGGTCGTAAGACCCCAGCCCTTGAGCAAGACCAACGGTGGGTTCATCACCACCTTGGCTTAGCTTTGCATCCATTTCCTCGATTGTCATTGTTGTTAGGCCTAAATCCTGATGAAAGTTGACCGAGTGTTGCTGGGGTGATTCCCATGCACGTGAGGATAAGTCTTCTATGGTAGGTGTCATTAATAGGACAATCCCCCCTTTCGTACCGCCTATGTTCCACGTACCATCTGCTCTCACGTACCTATAGTTTCCCTCTCGTAAGGGCGGGTATATAGAGAGGTTGGTATATCGGTCCGACAATGGTATATTGAAGGGGCGACCATTTATGGGAGTCATATGAGCCAACATTATGCATTTAAACGTTCTTCAAAACTTGCAAAAACAAAACAAAACATCAAAATGCACTAAACCAGTTTAGGACACACTATTAATCCTTAAAAGAGATAATCATTGTTTGTGTATGTGTGTGTTCATTTCTTCTTAGTGTAAACAAAAAGAAAAATCATCATAAATGAGATAAAAATCTTCTTAGCTAGTAGAGGAGCACCACAATGGTGTGCACCCGTAGCCAAGCCCAATCAAGGGCGGATGCTATGAAAGGTGCACAAAGAGGAGGCACAAGTCACCTCCGGTATAGCCCCAAGGATTTGGTCATACCACCTTGGCGGCCTGACACACAAGGCAAACCCCTCCACACCTTAACGGATAAGGACTATAGGGGCACCCCTTCTAGGAGCACTCCTGTTCAGCATAGCACTCAACACACACCCTTCCATGAGGGGTACAGTCATAGGAGAGCTCCCTTAGATGCTCGTTATGAGCGGTCATCGCGCGATGAAGCGCTAGGTCAACATAGGGTTCAATGGGAGGAACCACATCATCACACTATCCCTCCTTCACCCCCTCTAGTTGTCAGGACTACAAAGACAAATCCAGAGCACAAGGCTCCTCAAGTGGGGCGAGCCAACTCCACCCGTTCCTTTTTCACTTATGACAAAGAGCAAGAGGAAAACCCTTACCTTCCTCAAGAACAATATACATCACGGGAGCAAGATGCCTCCGCAAATGCTAGCTATCAGGATCACCTACTGAGGCCAGAGCCTTGGATAAATGCCACTACCTCCAACAGAGGGAGGCGGCCTATAGAGATCTTGGATCACTACGATCGAGATAGATATCTAGGAGAGGCATCTAGGCCTTCTAAACATGAGGCAGTAAGACCAACTATCTTAGAATATGTCAAGCATTTCGCACATCGGATGCAACTCACGCAACTTGAGCTAGAATGACAACAGTTAGAGCAATGGTATCTTCTAAATAAAGAGCACCTTCAGCACTAGAAGGATGAGTTGTCCCAACACACTATGCAGGAGAGGACTCCAACCCCTCACACACATAAGACAAAACATTATGAGAGGCACAACCCCGAGGTGCAAGACAAGTCTCCACGACCTTATCAAGCATCGCCCCCGATGCCTCCTAGACATGAGCGGGAGGCTAATCCTATAACCAATGATGGGCGCATTCCTCAGGAACCCACTCAGGTTTATGGGCCACCCTTAGAAATTCATCAAGAAGCCTCTAAGGAATCAGAGCGAGAAGAAGAGTGGGATGAAAAGCCCTACCAAGGCATGGGGGGTGCTATCTGGCCACCCCTCCATAAGCCCCAAGTTCCTCAATAGGAACCAACCAAAGAGGAGGAGCTCAAATCCCTCGATACATGCAAAATGCTAGAGCACTTAGAGTCGGTAGAGACCAAGATTTTGGAGCTCCCAAGGCCCAACTTACATGAGGCTCCTTTCAAGGAGGATCAACCTTTAACCATAGGGCTACCTGATGATGCAGTCCTCCATGTATCAGAATCTCCAGATTATGATGAGTTGTACTCACTGGTCGAAGGTGAGGATAAAACAGAGGTAGCCCACAGCAATCACATGCGACAACATCGACATCCCATAAAAATCGATGAAGCATGTCAACAGATAAACATAATACTAGGGCATGAGTGGCGCATTAACCCACCGCAGGGGGACCAAGCGTTACATCCGCCACTTTGGGCATACAGAGATCAACTTCCGCCCAGAGATCCCATAGCAATATCAATGCCGAGGGTAGACCCCGTCCTCATATCCACACATAGGGCGGATCCATTCATGCCCGTTCCCCTAGAGCCAGATCCAGAGTGTAAAGACCATCAAGTCGGGGGTACCTCTATCCCTTGAAGAGCCATAATCCAAACCAAAAAGCTCCAAGGATTATCACAATCACTTGGTCAAAACCCAAAAGCTCCAAGGATTATCGCAATCACTTGGTCACCCCAAAATGCTCCAAGGATTATCGCAATCACTTGGTCATCCCAAAATGCTCCAAGGATTATCGCAATCGCTTGGTCAAATCCCAAAAATGCTCCAAGGATTATCGCAATCTCTTGGTCAAAATCCCAAAAATGCTCCAAGGATTCTATAATCGCTTGGTCAAATCCCAAAAATGCTCCAAGGATTCTATAATCGCTTGGTCAAATCCCAAAAATGCTCCAAGGATTCTATAATCGCTTGGTCAATCCCAAAAATGCTCCAAGGATTCTATAATCGCTTGGTCAATCCCAAAAATGCTCCAAGGATTCTATAATCGCTTGGTCAAATCCCAAAAATGCTCCAAGGATTCTATAATCGCTTGGTCAATCCCAAAATGCTCCAAGGATTTCCACAATCGCTTGGTCAAAAATAAGAAAACTCAAAAACAACAAAAATCATCAAAAAACAACAAAACAAAATTTT
Source organism: Wollemia nobilis (assembly GCA_028583015.1). Taxonomy (NCBI): domain Eukaryota; kingdom Viridiplantae; phylum Streptophyta; class Pinopsida; order Araucariales; family Araucariaceae; genus Wollemia; species Wollemia nobilis. The sequence continues at coordinate 75,578 of JAQPPZ010004532.1, read as the reverse complement.
TGCATCTCATTTCTAGGCATACTCAAATTCATCAATAGAGAGCTCTTCTCGCACCTCATCTTCATATTCACAAAAATCAATCCATCAAAAATACAAAAATACATAGTTGCATTAAAGCATTGCATCCATACATTGCATATTTGTGGTCATACAGGTCAAAGGCACCATAGGCTGTAATTGCTCTACTAGTCCATCTTGTTCCACATTGTTCCATTTTACAAAAACAACAAAAACACCATGCATTGTTGTTTACCACACTAGAGTTAGTGGTCTTCTAATGTATCAAGAGTTTTCATGATTCAGTCATCATTTTGCTCTTTAGCCATGTAATGTATCGAGTCAGACAGATTTTACGAAGGTAGAGTTACACTTGAAATATGCCTTGTTACGTAACATCCCAACACAAATTAAAACACATAAAAATTCCCAAGTTGTGTGAACGAAAGATGAAACATGCACAGTAATCCAGGTCACCATAAGCGAAACGGTTATCTTGCTCATCCCCCCGTGCGAATGGTTCTAGAATGCTGAGAATTGACAAAAGGACGAGCTCTTTCCTATCCATTCACCTCCATAAATAGTGGTTTTCACCACTACCAAATCCCAATCATAGTTGGTTCCCAAAGTTGTAAGGATTTGTACTACACGTCCCTGCCAAGGATGGGTAGTCATCCCCAAGACCTAAAAGGATCAACACCATTCACAAACAAAATTCCAACAAATCATCATCCTAACACTTTCCATTCACCTTTGGTCTCCAAGTTGTAAGGATTCGTACTATCCGCCCCTAACCAGGATGGGTAGTCATCCCCAAGGCCTAAAAGATCAATGCCCTTACTCCATAATCTCCATCACCCCCTTGGTTCCCAACGTCGTAAGGATTTGTACTACATGTCCCTGCAAAGGATGCGTAGTCGTCCCCAAGTCCACAAGGATCAAGACCACTCACCAACCCAAACTCACAATACTCAAAATACAAAATCAAATAACAGTGGTTATCACCACTATTCAAAATCCTTGCTCAAAAAGAATTAATAGAAAATAAACAATGATTTTCATCACTATATAGACGAGCAACTTTCTAAATCATTTAGCCAACAAATATCCCGAACTTGAATCCCTGGAATTCTCAGCATTCGAAAACCATCTAGGTGATCCTCATTATATGTTTGGTTGATAGCCTATCTGGCAATGGTGGTATCCTACCCGCATGACGATATGTCTATCACATTCGCTTTGCGTGTGTGCAGACCAATGTTGCATAAGGATGAGCTAGCTTATGGTATCTTGGATAACACCACAGATTAATCTAACTAAATACAACAAAGGAGTTAGTGGAGCTAATTAGGTGATCCTCAGTATAGGTTCGGTTGAAAGCCCATATGGCACTGGCGATATCCTGACAAATACCACATAAATGAACTCAATTGCACACACAGGGATGTGAAATAGCTTGGTCAAAAACAAGTCCGATTCATACCTTGTTCAAAAGTCTTGTAAGATAAAGTACAGTCATGGCTAGTAAGTTAAAACCGTCTGAGTCTCAGAAAACCTTAGCTACATTTCTAAACCAACTGCGCTACTTTTCATCCTTACAATACCATTAGAAAATACAAAAAAAAAGAAAAACCACATGTATACATACAAAGTCATCCACTACAGCAATCGCCTAAAGACAAAATAACAGAGTTCTAAATAGTCTATGGTGCCATAGCCAAACATCACAAATTCTATCCATCCATTTCATTTTTGCATATCACATATAAATAAAAAACATTTGCATTCATCATAACATATGCATCCATCAAAATAAATCAACATACAACAATCGCATTTATCATACCATATGCATACATCAATATAAAGTAACATGCATCCATCAACATCAATCATTGTGCATAACATAAAATCATGACATATACACAAAGAAAGAAAATCAAAACAACAAAAACATCACAAAAATGCAACACAAAAACATAGCAATAAGCATTGCCGGACACAAGTGCTCTTGCACTTAACCTCTTGGCATAGAAAATCGATGTCGGGGCTCAAATTGTCATTCTCCTACTTCCCCAAGAAGGCTACCATAGCCGGACCGCTCCACGGGAAGACGGGTTTTCGACGATTTCACCCCATTATGGCATCACCAAAAGGGTTAACACCCACCAAAAATAGGTCCAAATGTCGGGAAATTGCACATGCTTAAACGGTAAAACATCTAAAGGCACCCTTGCACAAGTCATCTTGGGTCAAGCGACTCATCGCTTTTCTCATGAAGGTCATTCCCTCATCGATTCGTCGCTTGAGGGGGTAGTCACACTTAGTCACCAATCAACAAGCACACACCCAATCAAAGCAATGACATGCATTCAAAGAATCATTGACAAAGACAATCACGCTCCTGCTTGGGGCAATAAACAAGCAACAATCAAATTGATCAAACACTTGGCATTCCCGAAGCATGAACACAAGGTTCCCCTGTGGACAAAAGGTTACGCCCTTTGCCTAATCATGACTGATCAATGTCCAAGCTCAAGTCACACCTCACCAAAATAGGTTAACACTTGAAATCAAATTCCTTAGCTCGTCAGAAGCAAGGATTCAAGAATGCATGCCCTTTCCATACTTGGGGCATCAAAAGTTGGTTAGGTTACCAAGAAACCTTAATCATTAGTGCTTTGGTTATCTATTTTTTCTCAGCACTGCGTCACCCGCAGCGCTTCCCAAAAAGGGCATCTATAGACACCAAAATAACACCAATCCGATTATGTGACTACAAACACTGATCGCATTGACACACATAGCTTTCAGGGCAGCCCTCAGAGGTCAAACAGTGGTCCTAGCCACTTACACAGCAGTTTAGAAGGTCAAAAAGTAAACAAAGCAAAGCTGGTCGTTTTAACAAGCCTTAAGCAAAAGCAAGCCTTAATCAAAAGCAAGCCTTAATCAAAAGCAAGCCTTAATTAAAAGCGAGCCTTAATCAAAAGAAGGCCTTGGCCGAAGTGTCACGATATCGCGACGTCGCGATATCGCGACGGCGCCCTGGCGGCGGCGGGGGGGGGGGTCGGGAGGGTGTCATGATATCGCGACACTTCGGCATTTGCGCCTAGGCAAAAACTTAACCAATCAAAGGCGAATTTAATCAATCAAAGGCGGAAGTCAAGCATTCAAAGGCGACATTAAAACCATCAAAGCAGACGTTAAACAAGTGGTAGCCAAAGATAGTCAGTTATTGCCACCTGTTGTGCATGCGCGCGTAGGTGGGTAGATTGGCAGTTAGCGAACTGTCACAAGGGCAGTCATGTAAGCCCAAGTCAAGGAGGAGTCTCCTCCCTTTTGGGAAGGCATGGCCGCCACGTGGCATCCCTACGTGCCCCTCCAAAGAGACCCCATGGGTCTATAAAATGGCGGACTTTCCCGCCCAGAAAGGGAACAAGCTGGTAGACATTTCGAGCGACGAAGTGCTGCCAAAATCAAACACCCGATTGCATCCTTTTAGATTCATTTCTTCTACACCCGTAATCTCTTTCGCAAGAGAGGTTATTGGTGGCTGCTAGAAGGTGAATCCGGACCTTAAAACCCGACATTAGACCACAGTAAACCATCAATTCGACGACACCACATTCTCTGAGATTTTGGGCCCATCCCTAGTGGATTGGCACCAAAGTCAAGTTCTAACGGGGGCGGCCCGCTTGGGCACCCCACACCTTTTTGTTCGTTGCATGATTAATTTATTCTATCATTGCGTGTTTATCATGCATTACGCTTTCTGTTCGAATATATACTGCATTACGCTTTACGTCTAATTTAGATTTTAGAAGATATTTATCGAAGACATCTTGCATTACGTTCTACATTCTACGCTGTTGGTTCTTCACTAACTTGCAGGTAACAGTGATCAGTTTCACCGATTGTTCTGCTGGCAGCAACTTTTGGTGATGTTTTCGAGTCTCTGTCAGAGTGCAGATTAATCAATATTTTATTCACGTATTTAATCAATATTTTGCATGTATTTCTAAAGTCAAATGTTCTCTCCTCTTGTTACAGGTGCTACTAACGTCTCTATGTTTCTTTGATCGCAGGAGAAGCAGCAAGCAAGGATTCATCAGCATAAGCGACAGCAACACTTTGGCCCGCCCGTTTCAAATGTGGGCATGCGAAAGAAGATCACTATTCACCTTTTGTAATGGAAACATGCTAACTCTCCTAGCCCTTAAAAAGGGAGGAGATGGATTGTAACCGAGTTTGGAATTAATATAAAAGGGTTGTGCTCCTGCTTTCTCTTTATATTTTGTCTCAATTTGATTACGTTTTTCCTATTTCATGCATCGAGTTAGTTCTGTTTTCATTGCATCTTAGTATTTCTTTCTTCCGAAATCTCATTGCTTTCACAAAGAATCCACAAACAACATATTGATGACCTTAATAAAAAAGGTTCCAAACCCAACAACTTTGAGAATGGTAAGAATAAAAGACCACTTAATACGATCATAAGCTTTATCAAAGTTGATCTTAAAGAAAAGTGACTTTGGCCAGAGACACATGCCCATTCTAAACCTTCCTAGATAACAATAAGATTTTCCAAGATATAATACCCTTTAATGAAACTTGCCTGCTCTTGTCTAATAATCACAATATTACAAATATAAAGAGCTAAATCCTTGGACAAGATCTTATAAGAAACACTAAGTAGAGTAATAGATCTCCAACTGGTGGAAAGCTCAAGATTACCCACTTTGGAAATGAACTTAATGTTTCTACAATTGATAATACTACCAAAAAGTTGTTGGCTAACACTTCATTATAGACATCGAGTAGATTAGGCCTAGTAAACTTCAAAGTGGATTTACAAACTAATAGGGAAAGCCATCAAGACTAGGGAACTTATTATTCGACATAGTCATAACATAGTTATGAATATTAGCAAGTGAAATAGGAGCCTCACATAGATGCCTATTATAAGTAGATAACTTAGTAGGAAAAACATCAAGACATTTTATCCCATAAGGGGGGCGGAGGTCCAATGTTCAAATCTCGGGCCTCATCGGACTGAACGCTTGTCCCTTTTTTGGTGTAAAAGGTTTAAAATGATTGTGGAATGGCGGTTATAGGGGCAGACTGCGTGAAGATATGTGTGGTGGATTTTGGGGCGGACAACGTAGAATACTATGGCGGCCATAAAAGCTAGACAGCTTGCCCAGATTTGTGGCGGCTACTGATTCCACCATGTTAAAAAAAAAACATCAAGACAGTGTTGGAGTATTTGACATTCCATAGAATCTTGTTGCACTTGGAATACAAGCTTATAATGATCCACAAATGCCGATGTGATATCAGGAAGAGAAGTTAGCCTATCATGAGATGCTTGAATAGCCTTGATCTAGATTCTAGTCTACCTATATGAAGATATTTAAAAAAGGCTTTGGATGGGTGATCACCCACCCTCAACCAATGCAGATGAGCCCAAATCTAAGATCCCATAGATTCATTTTGTTCATGGAGCATAAGCTGGTGGTGAAAACAAGTAACCCTAGCTTATAATTGTTGGTCGTACGAATCATTTTATAGCAAAGATAAATTTTGTTGATACTCTTTTGTAACATCCAGATGAGCACGCTTTTTGACATGTGCCACATGTTTGCCAAAATACCACATGAAAGAGGTAGTATGAACAATCACCTCCTTCCACCAAGAAATCCAACTGATAGAATGAGGAGGTCGAGGTAATAAATTTTAGATTCTCTCAATCATAAAAATTGTGGCAAGGTGTTGTAATAAATAAGTATTTAAATAGAATTGATTACATAGAAAATTGAATTGCAAACCACTCCACTCAATATAGAAGGAAATCGAGAAATGATCTAACAACAAGAATTGATCCCAGATCATCACAATCTTATTATTGGTGGTGGAGAAGGAAAAAATTATTACTCTAACATCATAACTTGATCAAGGTGCTTACAGACTCTATCATTATCAAAATGGAAATTGAACTGTTTGAACTAAGGTGAAGGAGTACATTTCCGTTAGCAAAAAAAGGATAAAAAAACCTCATCTACACTTAAGAAAAATGAGGCCTCACACTCACCATTGCACCAACACATTGGGAGATATATAAATTTATCTTCAACATGCTCAACCATATTACATCACAACCATCTACCATCATGAGCCACAAATCACTAATATCACAACTAAAATTTATCCTTTGAAGAAGTTCACTTGCGTGAGAACAAACAACTATCATCATAGGCTTGTCCTTCAACATTTCAATTATTTCTATTTTCTTTCATTGCACCTCAAGGATGTCAAGGGTGAATATATCCATTCACATTCTTCTCACTACACCAATAGATATTATCACATCATTTTCAAAGTATCCTTCATCAACTTTTTTGAGAATTGAATATTAATAGAACCTAAGTTTTAAAAACTCTTCATATTCATTATATTTTGATGATACATACTTTTGAATTTTACCTTTTTTTTTGGTTTTTTTACTATCCCCTTTATTTATTGCTTTTGTCACTTCCTTGGCCATAAGGAGCGTATGTGCTATTTTATACTCTTCTTCACAATCTAGCTTTGATTCACATTAAGAAATATACCCTTGTTATTGTGGTCTTTGTTAATATTATCCTTGTTATTGTGGCCTTTGTATAGATTACCCTTGTTGATGTTGTGATTGAAACTATTGCTCCCTTTGAGGAAGTCTATGACATTGAGTCAAATGCTTTATCGTATTATATTTACAAAATTTAGTTTCATGTCATTTTTCATAAATATGACAATATTTCCTCATCCATTGAGGTTACTTTTGTGCTAAAAATGAAGTCAAAAGACCATTTGAACCCTTTTAAGGTTTCTTTGTGGAGATAAGAGCATTATTGAATAGCTCATCTTTCAATTGATTTTCTACTTCATATTGTTGAAGAATGTTTACAGATTATTTAAATGATACCCTTCTATTTGATGCTTGGAGAGATGTCACCAATGTTCTGAAAGATTTAGGGAGATATTTAAGTACTATTGAGACTAAGAGCTTATCTTCCATGTTTTCTCCTATGGTGTTCAACTTTAACTTCAAGTCTATAATTCTTCAAATAAATTACTTGATACTCTCACTGGAAGCACGAGGATACGAAAACAAAAAGGGAAAACTCCAAGTGCGATGCAAGAACGAAACTAAACTTGATGCTACGAATTAGAAATGAGTAAAATGAAGAAAGCATGGACAAATTGGAAGCCAAATGGAATGAAACAACCCTCTTCTTTTATTGTTGTACTTCAAATTTTGTTACAATTCGCTTCCTCCCTTTTTAGGGGCGAGGAGCATCAAACTTGTCTCTTGGTCACATCAAATGAAAATCCATCCCTCTTCTGCGTGCCCACATGTAAGATGGGCGGACCAAACATCGTCGCCGCTTGTGTATATGAGTGTTGATTCCTTGTTGCCCCTTCGATGTTTAGACCCTACGATCAAAGGAACAAGAAACCATTAGTAGCACCTGCAAATAAGACAAAACATGCGATCCTCAAGCCTACAATAAGTGGATGAGAAAATGAATTAAACTGTAACTGAAACTTATCCAAATGACATGAAAACTTGACAGGGACATAGAAACATCACCAAGAAGGCATTGTAAAAGAAACAGTCGATAAATTCTTCACCGATTTGAATTCGCTACGGGGCGGGATGGATTCGACTGTAATTCACTCCGGGTAGAACGAATTCACTTGCAACAAAGCGCCAAAGTGATATTGCCCAAAATGATGAATCTAGGGATCTCCAAAAGACCTGCAAACTTGGGGTTAGCCAATTGGAGGCATTTTGGGAAGACCTAGATGGTCAGATTTCTCCAATTTGGCCTCCATCAGCAGGAATTTGATGCTGCCACCTGCAAGTTAGTGACGACAACAAAAGTGACAAAACATGATAAGATTTTATCAAAGCATTATTAAATTGAAATTACAAGCTATCTAAGCAGCATAAGATGGAATGCAAAATAAACAAATGAAAAAAAGAACAATCTACCACGAATCCCCAATCATTCCTAAAAAGGAAGATTAGGCTCGCAGTAGTACGAGGGCACCCGGGTGGGCCGCCCATCGTTGGAACTTGATTTCAACACCAATCCACTTGGGATGGGCCCAAAATCTCCTGTAATGTGTTGACGGAAAATTGGGTGGGATACTATGGCCAAATGTCAGGTTTGGTTCTGGATTTGTGCTTTCGATGACCACCTAATGACCTCTTCTCTAAAAGAGATAACAAATGTGAAAGGCACAATTCAAGGGGGAATAGGTGTGAAATCAAAACGACAGCACTTCGTTGCTCCAAAATGCTCCTTCTCTGTGTATCTTAGGGTGAGGAAACTCACCAATTTATAGATCTGGAGGTCTCTTTGGATGAGCATGTAGAGGTGCCACATGGCAGCTATGCCCTTCCAGGAGAGGGAAGATTCCTCCCTGATTAGGGGCTCATGACTACCCCTGTAATAGCCTCTAACGCTAGAAAACGCTCACCCATGCCCCCCATGAACTGAAGGAGGCGTTAGGTGGTGGATCCGAGCTGCCATTTGTCAAGATTTGACTTTTTGCCCATCAAACCATGAATTCGTCCCACCCTAGAGCAGATTATGTATTCATCCCAGGGGAGGACGAATCCCATTTTGAATTCATCCCAGGGGGGATGGATTTTGAGCAAAGTTCCTACAAGGTGCCAAATTGATCTCTGACCTCCCAAAACTGCTGTGAGAGTGGTTAGGACCATTGTTTAACCTCTGGGGGCTGCCCTTGGGGCTGTGTGTGTCAATGCGATCAGTGTTTGCAATCACATAATCAGATTGGTGTTGTTTTGGTGTCTACACTCACCATATTAAACCCTTAATGTTTGAATTTGAGATTATAGATGAAGGATTGTGGCTTATTTTCTTCCTTCAAATATTGTGCAAAGTTTATCCTATGCATCTTTTGATATTTCTATGTTATTGATATGTGGTTGTATTTCATAAACCACTCCAAAAGTGATGAACATAAGTGTTCTTGCATCTTCTTCATCATACTTTTGCCTAGCTACAGTGTCCTCAAGATAAGTTTCATCACATGTAACCATATTCTAAAGTTTTTTACCACTAGTATTGTTCTAGTTTTTATCTTCCATGGTGCAATATTTAGACTGTTTAGCAAATGTGATTCAATAAGAACTATATTTTATATAGCCACATGAAAATTTTCTTATATATTCCAAAATGGTACCTTTATATATATACCACCAATCCTATATTTTGAACCTTTTGATATACCCATTGGTACATGAAAAAAGCTACTCCTCTTTAAATATGTGATCGTACATGAAATAGACCTTAAGGTACATTAGAGAGATTGATGCATGGTACAAAGGTAGTATTGAAAATATTCATCCTATCAATGACCTACTTAAATAGAAATTCTCATATGTGGGCACACCTTCCTGATTTACTAGGTAGTATTGAAAATAATCATCCTATCAATGACCTACTTAAATAGAAATTCTCATATTTGGGCACACCTTCCTTATTTACCCAGATTTTCTCAATTTTAGGATTTATTTCCAATGATAATAACAAATGTGGTAAAAATTTCATAAGAATGTCTCCTTACTAGGGATGATGTAATACATTGTTATGGAAGATTTACTAGGGTTTAGACATAGATACTTAATGTGATAGTATTACCTGTAAATGCAAGTCAAAGGTGTCAGTTATACCAAATGTTATAATTATGCAAAGCACATATTTTGATTTTTGTGTACAAAATTATTTTTGAAGCAAATATATTTGAAAAAATAATATGTTGGACACTACCAAAAAAGCACCATTTTGCAAAAAATTGTTAGTCTCCTTGTCAAAATATTCCTTTTTCTAAATGTCAATTTCTTACTTTTTATTTCATGACTTTAAAAAAATTCATTATAAATGCACCAATTACTATATTCTATCTTTCAAAATATTTTTCTACAAACAATAGGAATTTAAAAATAACTTCCTTTTCTACCCCCTAAAAAATATCTTAAATTATTTATTTACATTTTTTTCTAAATTTTACCTATGTGAATCGAACCCACAACCTATTCTTTAAAAACTTAAAACTTGGTTTAAAACACCAAATACTTTGTTGTGCAAATTGATGTGAAAACGAGAAATGTTTCATTTTGAAAGCATTGTACCTCATACATATGGATTGGACAAAGTATGGTCTAGCCATCAATCCTTTGAAATTCTTACTAGATAAGGTAACACACTTTGTCAGTTGTATTAATTTATTGTTTGAGCCTTTATGAATGTTTTTTTATTACCAATCATAATCTTTGTCATATCAAAATTCCCACCTGTATCCAAGTGAGCATTTTACTCCAAATATATTTCTAAATGTAATGTTTCTTTGTATTCAAATACATGATTAAATTGCGTCATACATCAAGGGATCATGCAATATTTTATATTCTCCAATACAAAAACCTTTCCAATAGGATTCATTTTTGGAGAATCACTAAATTTTTTTTAAATTTATCAAATGATGTCATCCAAATTTGAATATACTACAAATGTTAGATTAATTAACATTGAAAGAGTTGATGCAATGTTAGATTAATTATTTCAAATGGAGGATTGATCCTAGCATTATTTATTGGATATTTATGACTTCAAAGGAATATTAAATTTTTAAAATAAATCTTAGTCATACCCAAGTTTGTAATCATATTATTGCCTCTCTTGCAAAATATTTATAAATATGGTGCTTGTCATGAGAGTATGGAAAAAGAGGTGCTATCCACTTAGTTATAGGATTTGAATACACATGAAAATGAGTCATCTAACAACATAGAATTATCAAATGAGATGCTTGTTGAATCTAACAACTCGGAATATATTAATCATAATAGATAATAACTGGAGCGCAAAACTGGTATGCCTACCAAACATCTATTGCAGACTCGTTCTGGTTTGAAATCTCCGTTCTGATACAGCGAAAGTCGATTGCCATCTAGTGGAATTTTTCCACTGGAGCATTCTCCACAGAAAATATTTCCACATATTCTGCAATGATGCTGGTTAAAAATATCAAAGATTTTTTTTTTTTTGTCAATACCTTGAACATAATTGAATTCAAAGCAATTATTGTCAACAATTCGAACATAATTAAATTCTAAGAAAGAAAAAACTGGTTGCACACATCACCTTACGAAAAAAGAAGCCGAACTCTTTGTTGCATTTAGCGCAGTAGCTAACAACGTTATCCGCTACCTGATAAAAGGGTATATGTAAGCATCATTTGGTCATCCAAAGCACATAAAACTAAAATCAAGCAGTGTTTATAGCCATACCCAGGGTTGTCTTTCGATTGTAATAAATCTTTTATCATCTTCCTTTGATGAGTTGTTTAGGCAAGCCTCCTCCTGAAAAAGCCATGATGAAAATTAGAACATGAAATAAAGAAGCAACGTCGAAAGGTCCATAGCTTTTTCAATAAAAACGTTCACTATTAAGAAGTCAATGTTCTAATCCTTTAACAGTACACAGTATGTTCATGGTCTCAAATGCCTTTCATAGCCTAAAGTCCTCTATATCTATGCCTTTCATTGCGGCATAGATATGTAAGCTGTCCTTCACAATGAGACGAAAGGAGTGCTTGACAAGGGAGTTTGCAAGACAAGTCCCCGTATCCATGACTACAAGGTCATCACTTCGATGGGCTTTGGTACGAGGAATGCAATCTAACAGAGCATCAAATAATTGTTGGAAGACTTTTAACCTTTGCAATTGCTCTATGACTGACATATCACACCCTTCGTCATAACAGTTCAGAGCTTTATGGGTCTTAATTATTTTCACCAAGTATAAGGAATAGTTTCGGAGCAGAGATGAGCATTGTGAGGCCTCGTAACAGGAATCGTCCATGAAATGCAAGATATTCTCGAGTGGTTGGAGTTCTGCGGTGAAAGAAGGGTGGCCATCTCTGGTTAGTCTGTGGATGAGAATCAGCGTCTTGAGAGCAACAGTGGAGTTTTGCGTTCTGGTTAAGCGCTTTGATAGGGCGCATGCCAGATAGATTTGTTCGCCACGAGGTTGATTTGGGGGCGTTGCGGCTATGGCTCTTCGGATATGTTTTTCTTTGGACGGACTATCGCTGTGACTAGTGGCTTTAATGACTGCGGCCGCTAGATGCTCGTGGTTATGCTTGCCCTTAGCTATGCTGATGGAGACAATGTCTTTAAGTCTTCCCAACACACCGTTCCATGATAGGGACTCGAAATCCATAGCTTCCAAACAACTAATGTAGAGGAAACTTAACCGAAGGGTACAGAGATACCAAACTATTTTACAGAAGATTTCTGCGAAATGGGAAAGAAATTAAAGATTCAAGTCTCTTTCAATAGAAACGGTCGTCTGTAAGGAATAAAAAAATGGGATAACTCAATATGAAGATTTCGATCTGATTTCTGGAGCCCAGCTGTTAGTGATTCTTTGGGGATTGTCTTTTCCGATTCGTTTTGTTAAGATAATGATTAACGACATTTATTTATACTAATCGCCCGTAAAGGCCTGTCAGCCCACTGCCATATCATGGCATTTAAACCCAAAGTTTAAACATTTTTTTGCTCTTCATGGCAGAATGTGAGGATTCGTAAGGCTTTGACTTTGAAAATTTAAAAGGTTTCAATTTAAAAAGGTTAGTCGTATTATTATTAGTTATATAAACATTTAAAATAAACATAGACCTAGATAAACATCTAAAATAAACAGTCTTTGTTTAAGGTGATTTGTATAACTTAATATAGATCTATTTAATTGGTTATATGAGATTAAAAGGGTTCATTCGTGGTATTGTTTGGCAAGATTTGAACCTTGGTTTCCTCTCTAAATATTATTCAAAGAAACCAGTTAAGTCAATGCCACTTGGTCAACAACAATAAATATTTTATTTATATATTATAAGTTTATATAGGGATATTGAATTGATATGTTTCCAATTTTTTATTAATAAATTCAAGTTTAAACTATTAATAACCTTAGTTATATCCTCAATCAAAAACATACAAGTCCTTTTAAAAAAAAAACTATATTTATTCTAATAAAAATTTTAAATATTCATTAAAAAAATCTTATTAATTTTAACAAAACCACACCAAACAAACATAAAGCACTACTCTAACAAAAAGGACTTGTATTAGGAAGAGAAGTTATCTGTCGAGGAGATGGGCTAGCGTTCTAACTAGTACCATGACTAGCCAAGTGATACATAGGACTTCAACCACGTTGTAGAGAGCGTAAACATAAACGATGAATTCTATAATATTTGTGAGGAGATCAAGCTCTACTATGAGCACTCGTAGAATGGCTTGAGGCTGAAGAACATCACCCTCTCAACCTACTACATGCATGCCTTGAAGAAACTAAGGGACCTTGAGGCAGAGGGAGGTCAAGTGTAACACTACTGATAGTGCATGGACCCTCATAGCAATACTTGATAATATTAATTAAAATGCATCAGCTCATGTGCTACCCTACAAGCCTACAAATGGATCTGAATAGTAACAACAAAAAACGCTATAATATTTTCATTTATAGAAAATTGTAAAGAAATTAAATTTTTAGAATGAATAGTAGCATTCCTTGATTTCCATAGTTGAAACAAAATAATTGCATGAAATAAATTCTATAGAGTAACAATATAAGCAGGCCAACAACTGTTATCACCAAAAATAATCATTTACCATCTAAAGAACTCAGGATGAAAAGGTTTAAATAATAAGTGAATCCAAGCCTAGGCAGACTGAGCAAAAGAGCAAAACCAAAACAAATGCTTAAATGTTTCAAAATGACCTCAAATAGGACACTTAGTATTAGGAATACCAACTCTACTAAGCCTCTCTCACATAGGAAGACCTCGATAAATAAGATACTAGAGAAAAAAGGTGATCTTAGATTCAACATTAGAATGCTAGATACGGTTCAAACGAGCAATCTAAGTAGGAGGTAGAGTGTGTCTACCATATCTCATTAAGCTTATCAATACCAAAGGAAAAGGGACTAAGAAGTTGATAAAGCAAGGAAGAAAAGTAGTTCTTGAAAGGAGTATATAGTTTCCAATGTCAATCCCTCCACGAGGAACTCGAGGATTGAAGGTCGAGATTATGCAGCATGACATCAGGCATAAGCTCCAATATCTTAAGAATAGGAGGAAGATCTAAGTTTTAAAGATTAAATTTATGCTTGAGGTCGGGCTAAGGAATCCAATCCTAAGAATGCACTAAATCTTTAATAAAGCAAATGTCTTTGTGAAATAGCCTCAAATATTTAACCCCTAGAATATAAGTAAGAAGTATTGAAGAGTTATACAAAATAGGAGACCACTAGATATTCTAAGAATTGAATGAAAACCATCACCAATCTAGTGAAAATGAGGATTCACCACCTCAAAAGCCTACCAGATACTTTTAACAACAAAGGAACCATGAATCTTAACCAAAGCAGAAGTGATGATAAGAGTGTGAAGGCCAATATTACTCCAAGCTTTATGCCCATAAGATAATCCTAAAGAGATACAATGGCGAATTAAAATCTTACAAGTTTTAGGGCCCTCAATAGATTTAACCACCCACTTAGGACACAAAGAAATGCTTTTCCTATAGATTTCAATGATATCCACCCTACCCTTATCGGTAGGCATGTAACAAATAAGTGAATCTAAGCCTAGGAAGACTGAGCACAAGAGAAAAACCAAAAAAAAATCTTAAATCTTTCAAAATTACCTCAAATAGGACACTTAGTATTAGGAATACCAACTCTACTAAGCCTCTTTCCCATAGGAAGACCTCGATAAATAAGAGACTAGAGAAAAAAGGTGATCTTAGATTCAAGATTAGAATGCTAGATACGGTTCAAACGAGCAATCTAAGTAGGAGGTAGAGTGTGTCTACCATATCTCATTAAGCTTATCAATACCAAAGGAAAAGGGACTAAGAAGTTGATAAAGCAAGGAAGAAAAGTAGTTCTTGAAAGGAGTATATAGTTTCCAATGTCAATCCCTCCACGAGCAACTCGAGGATTGAAGGTCGAGATTATGCAGCATGACATCAGGCATAAGCTCCAACATCTTAAGAATAGGAGGAAGATCTCAGTTTTTAAGATTAAATTTATGCTTGAGGTTGGGCTAAGGAATCCAATCCTAAGAATGCACTAAATCTTTAATAAAGAAAATGTCTTTGTGAAATAGCCTCAAATATTTAACCCCTAGAATATAAGTAAGAACTATTGAAGAGTTATACAAAATAGGAGACCACCAGATATTCTAAGAATTGAATGAAAACCATCACCAATATAGTGAAGCTGAGGTTTCACCACCTCAAAAGCCTACCAGATACTTTTAACAACAAAGGAACCATGAATCTTAACCAAAGCAGAAGTGATGATAAGAGTGTGAAGGCCAATATTACTCCAAGATTTATGCCCATAATATAATGCTAAAGAGATACAATGGTGAATTAAAATCTTCCAAGTTTTAGGGCCTTCAATAGATTTAACCACCCACTTAGGACACAAAGAAATGCTTTGCCTATAGATTTCAATGATATCCACCCTACCCTTATAGGTAGGCATGCAACAAATAAGTGAATCTAAGCCTAGGAAGACTGAGCACAAGAGTAAAACCAAAACAAATGCTTAAATGTTTCAAAATGACCTCAAATAGGACACATAGTATTAGGAATACCAACTCTACTAAGCCTCTCTCCCATAGGAAGACCTCGATAAATAAGAGACTAGAGAAAAAAGGTGATCTTAGATTCAAGATTAGAATTCTAGATACGGTTCAAACGAGCAATCTAAGTAGGAGGTAGAGTGTGTTTACCATATCTCATTAAGCTTATCAATACCAAAGGAAAAAGGACTAAGAAGTTGATAAAGCAAGGAAGAAAAGTAGTTCTTGAAAGGAGTATATAGTTTCCAATGTCAATCCCTCCATGAGGAACTCGAGGATTGAAGTTCGAGATTATGCAGCATGAGATCAGGCATAAGCTCCAAGATCTTAAGATTAGGAGGAAGATCTCAATTTTTAAGATTAAATTTATGCTTGAGGTCGGGCTAAGGAATCCAATCCTACGAATGCACTAAATATTAAATAAAGAAAATGTCTTTATGAAATACCCTCAAATATTTAACCCCTAGAATATAAGTAAGAAGAATTGAAGAGTTATACAAAATAGGAGACCACCAGATATTCTAAGAATTGAATGAAAACCATCACCAATCTAGTGAAGATGAGGTTTCACCACCTCAAAAGCCTACCAGATATTTTTAACAAGAAAGGAACCATGAATCTTAACCAAAGCAGAAGTGATGATAAGAGTGTGAAGGCCAATATTACTCCAAGATTTATGCCCATAAGACAATCCTAAAGATATACAATGGTGAATTAAAATCTTTCATGTTTTAGGGCCTTCAATAGATTTAACCACCCACTTAGGACACAAAGCAATGCTTTTCTTATAGATGTCAATGATATCCACCCTACCCTTATCAGTAGGCATGCAACAAATATCCCAAGCAACCCATTGAAAACCATTCAAATTCTTCCCCTTAGCCTAAATAAAATCCCTAAGGGCTCTAGACAACTTATTATAAAAATTCATAGAAAGGGCCCAATAGGAGGAATAGTAAACATGGGTGGCAACAAGAATCTTAGTGTAAACAATCTTAGTGTAAACATAAAATTTATAGCAAGAGAAAGGGTATGCAAGGTCAATAGGAAATCTTCTTTTTAATTATGTCAATAACATATTATTAGAGTTTGAAGCGAACATTCAAAATAAAAAAGAATTCCTAATAACTTAAAATGTTCATCCCTCTAAAGCCAATGCCACGAGAAATGTCTAAGCCAAGCAGGCAAAGCAGAAGAAGAAAGGCAGAAACAAAGAGATTTAGACCATTGGATGTTGGAACCAGAGGTGTTATAAAAAGTTTCTAGACAAGCCAAAGTAGTTAAAACATAAAAATCATCCTCACTAATAGTGAGAAAAGAATCATTCACAAAATAACCATTAATAATCTTAGTGGACATATCAAAAAAAAAAATATCTTTGATCAACCTCTTAGATCCTTGACTGACAAGAAGATAACCAAAATCTTTAGTCACGAGGATGTAAAGCGAGGGGGCCAAAGGATAGCCCTATTGAATAGAAAAAAAGAACCATAATCTTCTAACTTATGCCCATTAATAGTAAGACAGATCGAAGCATCCACAAACAACATATTGATGACCTTAATAAAAAAGGTTCCAAACCCAACAACTTTGAGAATGGTAAGAATAAAAGACCACTTAATACGATCATAAGCTTTATCAAAGTTGATCTTAAAGAAAAGTGACTTTTGGCCAGAGACACGTGCCCATTCTAAACCTTCCTAGATAACAATAATATTTTCCAAGATATAATACCCTTTAATGAAACTTGCCTACTCTGGTCTAATAATCACAATATTCCAAATATAAAGAGCTAAATCCTTGGACAAGATCTTATAAGAAACACTAAGTAGAGTAATAGATCTCCAACTGGTGGAAAGCTCAAGATTACCCACTTTGGAAATGAACTTAATGTTTCTACAATTGATAATACTACCAAAAAGTTGTTGGCTAACACTTCATTATAGACATCGAGTAGATCAGGCCTAGTAAACTTCAAAGTGGATTTACAAACTCATAGGGAAAGCCATCAAGACTAGGGAACTTATTATTCGACATAGTCATAAGATAATTATGAATATTAGCAAGTGAAATAGGAGCCTCACATAGATGCCTATTATAAGTAGATAACTTAGTAGGAAAAACATCAAGACATTTTATCCCATAAGGGGGGCGGAGGTCCAAGTTTCAAATCTCGGGCCTCATCGGACTGAACGCTTGTCCCTTTCTTGGTGATTTCAGCAGCGTAAAAGGTTTAAAATTATTGTGGAATGGAGGTTATAGGGGCGGACTGCGTGAAGATCTGTGTGGCGGATTTCGGGGCGGACAATGTAGAATACTATGGCGGCCATAAAAGCTAGACAACTTGCCCGGATTTGTGGCGGCTACCGATTCCACCATGTTAAAAAAAAAAACATCAAGACAGTGTTGGAGTATTTGACATTCCAAAGAATCTTGTTTTGCTTGGAATACAAGCTTATAATGATCCACAAAGGCCGATGTGATATCGGGAAGAGAAGTTAGCCTATCATGAGATGCTTGAATAGCCTTGATCTAGATTCTAGTCTACCTAGATGAAGATATTTAAAAAATTCTTTGGATGGGTGATCACCCACCCTCAACCAATGCAGATGAGCCCAAATCTAAGATCCCATAGCTTCATGTTGTTCATGGAGCATAAGCTAGTGGTGAAAACCAGTAACCCTAGATTATAATTGTTGGTTGTACGAATCATTTTATAGCAAAGATAAATTTTGTTGATACTCTTTTGTAACATCCAGATGAGCACGCTTTTTGACATGTGCCACATGTTTGCCAAAATACCACATGAAAGAGGTAGTATAAACAATCACCTCCTTTTACCAAGAAATCCAACTGATAGAATGAGGACGTCAAGGTAATAAATTTCAGATTCTCTCAATCATAAAAATTGTGGCAAGGTGTTGTAATAAATAAGTATTTAAATAGAATTGATTACATAGAAAATTGAATTGCAAACCACTCCACTCAATATAGAAGGAAATCAAGAAATGATCTAACAGCAAGAATTGATCCCAGATCATCACAATCTTATTATTGGTGGTGGAGAAGAAAAAAATTATTACTCTAACATCATAACTTGATCAAGGTGCTTATAGAATGTATCATTATCAACATGGAAATTGAACTGTTTGAACTAAGGTGAAATAAATTACTTGATACTCTCACTGGAAGCACGAGGATACGAAAACAAAAAGGGAAAAACTCCAAGTGCGATGCAAGAACGAAACTAAACTTGATGCTACGAATTAGAAATGCGTAAAATGGAGAAAGCATGGACAAATTGGAACCCAAATGGAACGAAACAACCCTCTTATTTTATTGATGTATTTCAAATTTGGTTACAATTTGCTTCCTCCCTTTTTAGGGGCGAGGAGCATCAAACTTGTCTCTTGGTCACATCAAATGGAAATCCATCCCTCTTCTGCGTGCCCACATGTGTTTATGAGTGTTTATTCCCACATGGGCGGACCAAAAATCGTCGCCACTTGTGTATATGAGTGTTTATTCCTTGCTTCCCCTCCGATGTTTAGACCCTACGATCAAAGGAACAAGAAACCGTTAGTAGCACCTGCAAATAAGACAAAACATGCGATCCTCAAGCCTACAATAAGTGGATGAGAAAATGAATTAAACTGTAACTGAAACTTATACAAATGACATGAAAACTTGACAGGGACATAGAAAAATCACCAAGAAGGTATTGTAAAAGAAACAGTAGATAAATTCTTCATCAATTTGAATTCGCTACGGGGCGGGATGGATTCGACTATAATTCGCTCCGGGGTAGAATGAATTCACCTGCAACAAAGCACCAAAGTGATATTGCCCAAAATGTTGCATCTAGGGATCTCCAAAAGACCTACAAACTTGGGGTTAGCTAATTGGAGGCATTTTGGGAAGACCTAGATGGTCAGATTTCTCCAATTTGGCCTCCATCAGCAGGAATTTGATGCTGCCACCTACAAGTTAGTGACGACAACAAAAGTGACAAAACATGATAAGATTTTATCAAAGCATTATTAAATTGAAATTACAAGCTATCTAAGCAGCATAAGATGGAATGCAAAATAAACAAGTGACAAAAATAACAATCTGCCACGAATCCCCAATCGTTCCTAAAAAGGAAGATTAGGCTCGCAGCAGTGCAAGGGCACCCGGGCAGGCCGCCCACTGTTGGAACTTGATTTCAGCACCAATCCACTTGGGATGGGCCCAAAATCTCCTGTAATGTGTTGAAGACAAATTGGGTGGGATACTATGGCCAAATGTCAGGTTTGGTTCTGTATTTGTGCTTTCGATGACCACCCAATGACCTCTTCTCTAAAAGAGATCACGGATGTTAAAGGCACAATTCAAGGGGGAATAGGTGTGAAATCAATACGACAACACTTCGTTGCTCCAAAATGCTCCTTCTCTGTGTATCTTAGGGTGAGGAAACTTACCAATTTATAGATCTGGAGGTCTCTTGGGATGAGCATGTAGAGGCGCCACATGGCAGCCATGCCCTTCCAGGGGATGGAATATTCCTCCCTGATTAGGGGCTCATGACTACCCCTGTAACAGCCTCTAACGCTAGAAAACGCTCACCCATGCCCCCCATGAACTGAAGGAGGCGTTAGGTGGTGGATCCGAGCTGCCATTTGTCAAGATTTGACTTTTTGCCCGTCAAACCTTGAATTCGTCCCACCCTAGAGTGGATTATGTATTCATCCCAGGGGAGGACGAATCCCATTTTGAATTCGTCCCAGGGGGGATGGATTTTGAGCAAAGTGCCTACAAGGTGCCAAATTGATCTCTGACCTCCCAAAACTATTGTGAGAGTGGTTAGGACCACTGTTTAACCTCTGGGGGCTGCCCTTGGGGGCTGTGTGTGTCAATGCGATCAGTGTTTACAGTCACATAATCGGATTGGTGTTGTTTTGGTGTCTACACTCACCATATTAAACCCTTAATGTTTTAAGTTGAGATTATAGATGAAGGATTGTGGCTTATTTTCTTCCTTCAAATATTGTGCAAAGTTTATCCTATGCATCTTTTGATATTTCTATGTTATTGATATGTGGTTGTATTTCATAAACCACTCCAAAAGTGATGAACATAAGTGTTCTTGCATCTTCTTCATCATACTTTTGCCTAGCTACAGTGTCCTCAAGATAAGTTTCATCACATGTAATCATATTCTAGAGTTTTTTACCACTAGTATTGTTCTAGTTTTTATCTTCCATGGTGCAATATTTAGACTGTTCAGCAAATGTGATTCAATAAGAACTATATTTTATATAGCCACATCAAAATTTTCTTATATATTCCAAAATGGTACCTTTATATATATACCACCAATCCTATATTTTGAACCTTTTGATATACCCATTGGTACATGAAAAAAACTAGTCCTCTTTAAATATGTGATCGTACATGAAATAGACCTTAAGGTACATGAGAGAGATTGATGCATGGTACAAAGGTAGTATTGAAAATATTCATCCTATCAATGACCTACTTAAATAGAAATTCTCATATGTGGGCACACCTTCCTTATTTACTAGGTAGTATTGAAAATATGCATCCTATCAATGACCTACTTAAATAGAAATTCTCATATGTGGGCACACCTTCCTTATTTACCTAGATTTTCTCAATTTTAGGATTTATTTCCAATGATAATAACAAATGTGGTAAAAATGGAGTGGAATAAAATTTCATAAGAATGTCTCCTTACTAGGGATGATGTAATACATTTTTATGGAATATTTACTAGGCTTTAGACATAGTAACTTAATGTGATAGAATTACCTGTAAATGCAAGTCAAAGGTGTCATTTATACCAAATGTTATAATTATGCAAAGCACATATTTTGATTTTTGTGTACAAAATTATGTTTGAAGCAAATATATTTGAAAAAATAATATGCTAGACACTACCAAAAAAGCACCATTTTGCAAAAAATTGTTAGTCTCCTTGTCAAAATATTCCTTTTTCTAAATGTCAATTTCTTACTTTTTATTTCATGACTTTAAAAAAATTCATTATAAATGCACCAATTACTATATTCTATCTTTCAAAATATTTTTCTACAAACAATAGGAATTTAAAAATAACTTTCTTTTCTACCCCTAAAAAATATCTTAAATTATTAAATTATTTATTTACCTTTTTTTCTAAATTTTACCTATGTGAATCGAACCCACAACCTATTCTTTAAAAACTTAAAACCTGGTTTGAAACACCAAATACTTTGTTGTGCAAATTGATGTGAAAACGAGAAATGTTTCATTTTGAAAGCATTGTACCTCATACATATGGATTGGACAAAGTATGGTCTAGCCATCAATCCTTTGAAATTCTCACAAGATAAGGTAACACACTTTGTCAGTTGTATTAATTTATTGTTTGAGCCTTTATGAATGTTTTTTTATTACCAATCATAATCTTTGTCATATCAAAATTCCTTTCATAGCCTAAATTCCTTTATAAGTATGTAACATTATATTTGACAAAAAAAAAAATCATTTCAAGCTAGCTATGATGTAAGCATCATTTGGTCATCCAAAGCACATAAAACTAAAATCAAGCAGTGTTTATAGCAGTGTTGCAATTGCTCTATGACTGACATATGACACCCTTCGTCATAACAGTTCAGAGCTTTATGGGTCTTAATTTTTTTCACCAAGTATAAGGAATAGTTTCGGAGCAGAGATGAGCATTGTGAGGCCTCGTAACAGGAATCGTCCATGAAATGCAAGATATTCTCGAGTGGTTGGAGTTCTGCGGTGAAAGAAGGGTGGCCATCTCTGGTTAGTCTGTGGATGAGAATCAGCGTCTTGAGAGCAACAGTGGAGTTTTGCGTTCTGGTTAAGCGCTTTGATAGGGCGCATGCCAGATAGATTTGTTCGCCACGAGGTTGATTTGGGGGCGTTGCGGCTATGGCTCTTCGGATATGTTTTTCTTTGGGCGGACTATCGCTGTGACTAGTGGCTTTAATGACTGCGGCCGCTAGATGCTCGCGGTTATGCTTGACCTTAGCTATGCTGATGGAGACAATGTCTTTAAGTCTTCCCAACACACCGTTCCATGATAGGGACTCGAAATCCATAGCTTCCAAACAACTAATGTAGAGGAAACTTAACCGAAGGGTACAGAGATACCAAACTATTTTACAGAAGATTTCTGCGAAATGGGAAAGAAATTAAAGATTCAAGTCTCTTTCAATAGAAACGGTCGTCTGTAAGGAATAAAAAAATGGGATAACTCAATATGAAGATTTCGATCTGATTTCTGGAGCCCAACTGTTAGTGATTCTTTGGGGATTGTCTTTTCCGATTCGTTTTGTTAAGATAATGATTAACGACATTTATTTATACTAATCGCCTGTAAAGGCCTGTCGGCCCACTGCCATATCATGGCATTTAAACCCAAAGTTTAAACATATTTTTGCTCTTCATGGCAGCATGTGAGGCTTCGTAAGGCTTTGACTTTGAAAATTTAAAAGGTTTCAATTTAAAAAGGTTAGTCGTATTACTATTAGTTAGATAAACATTTAAAATAAACATAGACCTAGATAAACACCTAAAATAAACAGTCTTTGTTTAAGGTGATTTGTATAACTTAATATAGATCTATTTAATTGGTTATATGAGATTAAAAGGGTTCATTCGTGGTATTGTTTGGCAAGATTTGAACCTTGGTTTCCTCTCTAAATATTATTCAAAGAAACCAGTTAAGTCAATGCCACTTGGTCAACAACAATAAATATTTTATTTATATATTATAAGTTTATATAGGGATATTGAATTGATATGTTTCCAATTTTTTATTAATAAATTCAAGTTCAAACTATTAATAACCTTAGTTATATCCTCAATCAAAAACATACAAGTCCTTTAAAAAAAAAAAAAACTATATTTATTCTAATAAAAAATTTAAATATTCATTAAAAATTTCTTATTAATTTTAACAAAACCACGCCAAACAAACATAAAGCACTACTCTAACAAAAAGGACTTGTATTAGGAAGAGAAGTTATCTATCGAGGAGATGGGCTAGGGTTCTAACCACTACCATGATTAGCCAAGTGATACACAACACTTCAGCCACGTTGTAGAGAGCGTAAACATAAACGATGAATTATATAATATTTGTGAGGAGATCAAGCTCTACTATGAGCACTCGTAGAATGGCTTGAGGCTGAAGAACATCACCCTCTCAACCTACTACATGCATGCCTTGAAGAAACTAAGGGACCTTGAGGCAGAGGGAGGTCAAGTGTAACACTACTGATAGTGCATGGACCCTCACAACAATACTTGATAAGATTAATTAAAAGGCATCAGCTCATGTGCTACCCTACAAGCCTACAAATGGATTTGAACAATAACAACAAAAAACGCTATAATATTTTCATTTATAGAAAATTGTAAAGAAATTAAATTTCCAGAATAAATAGTAGCTTTCCTTGATTTCCATAGTTGAAACAAAATAATTGCATGAAATAAATTCTATAGAGTAACAATATAAGCAGGCCAACAACTATTATCACCAAAAATAATAATTTACTATCTAAAGAACTTAGGATGAAAAGGTTTAAATAATAAGTGATTCCAAGCCTAGGCAGACTGAGCACAAGAGAAAAACCAAAACAAATGCTTAAATGTTTCAAAATTACCTCAAATAGGACACTTAGTATTAGGAATACCAACTCTACTAAGCCTCTCTCCCATAGGAAGACCTCGATAAATAAGATACTAGAGAAAAAAGGTGATCTTAGATTCAACATTAGAATGCTAGATACAGTTCAAACGAGCAATCTAAGTAGGAGGTAGAGTGTGTCTACCATATCTCATTAAGCTTATCAATACCAAAGGAAAAAGGACTAAGAAGTTGATAAAGGAAGGAAGAAAAGTAGTTCTTGAAAGGAGTGTATAGTTTCCAATGTCAATCCCACCATGAGGAACTCAAGGATTGAAGTTCGAGATTATGCAGCATGACATCAGGCATAAGCTCCAAGATCTTAAGAATAGGAGGAATATCTCAGTTTTTAAGATTAAATTTATGCTTGAGGTCAAGCTAAGGAATCCAATCCTAAGAATGCACTAAATCTTTAATAAAGCAAATTTCTTTGTGAAATAGCCTCAAATATTTAACCCCTAGAATATAAGTAAGAAGTATTGAAGAGTTATACAAAATAGGAGACCACTAGATATTCTAAGAATTGAATGAAAACCATCACCAATCTAGTGAAGATGAGGTTTCACCACCTCAAAAGCCTACCAGATACTTTTAACAACAAAGGAACCATGAATCTTAACCAAAGCAGGAGTGATGATAAGAGTGTGAAGGCCAATATTACTCCAAGATTTATGCCCATAAGATAATCCTAAAGAGATACAATGGTGAATTAAAATCTTCCAAGTTTTAGGGCCTTCAATAGATTTAACCACCCACTTAGGACACAAAGAAATGCTTTGCCTATAGATGTCAATGATATCCACCCTACCCTTATCGGTAGGCATTCAACAAATAAGTGAATCTAAGCCTAGGAAGACTGAGCACAAGAGCAAAACCAAAAAGAATGCTTAAATGTTTCAAAATGACCTCAAATAGGACACTTAGTATTAGGAATACCAACTCTACTAAGCCTCTCTGCCATAGGAAGACCTGGATAAATAAGAGACTAGAGAAAAAAGGTGATCTTAGATTCAAGATTAGAATGCTAGATACGGTTCAAACGAGCAATCTAAGTAGGATGTAGAGTGTGTCTACCATATCTCATTAAGCTTATCAATACCAAAGGAAAAAGGACTAAGAAGTTGATAAAGCAAGGAAGAGAAGTAGTTCTTGAAAGGAGTATATAGTTTCCAATGTCAATCCCACCATGAGGAACTCAAGGATTGAAGTTCGAGATTATGCAGCATGACATCAGGCATAAGCTCCAAGATCTTAAGAATAGGAGGAATATCTCAGTTTTTAAGATTAAATTTATGCTTGAGGTCGGGCTAAGGAATCCAATCCTAAGAATGCACTAAATCTTTAATAAAGCAAATCTCTTTGTGAAATAGCCTCAAATATTTAACCCCTAGAATATAAGTAAGAAGTATTGAAGAGTTATACAAAATAGGAGACCACTAGATATTCTAAGAATTGAATGAAAACCATCACCAATCTAGTGAAGATGAGGTTTCACCACCTCAAAAGCCTACCAGATACTTTTAACAACAAAGGAACCATGAATCTTAACCAAAGCAGGAGTGATGATAAGAGTGTGAAGGCCAATATTACTCCAAGATTTATGCCCATAAGATAATCCTAAAGAGATACAATGGTGAATTAAAATCTTCCAAGTTTTAGGGCCTTCAATAGATTTAACCACCCACTTAGGACACAAAGAAATGCTTTGCCTATAGATGTCAATGATATCCACCCTACCCTTATCGGTAGGCATGCAACAAATAAGTGAATCTAAGCCTAGGAAGACTGAGCACAAGAGAAAAACCAAAAAGAATGCTTAAATGTTTCAGAATGACCACAATCATGACACTTAGTATTAGGAATATCAACCTTACTAAGCCTCTCTCCCATAGGAAGACCTCGATAAATAAGAGACTAGAGAAAAATGGTGATCTTAGATTCAAGATTAGAATGCTAGATACGGTTCAAACGAGCAATCTAAGTAGGATGTAGAGTGTGTCTACCATATCTCATTAAGCTTATCAATACCAAAGGAAAAAGGACTAAGAAGTTGATAAAGCAAGGAAGAGAAGTAGTTCTTGAAAGGAGTATATAGTTTCCAATGTCAATCCCACCATGAGGAACTCAAGGATTGAAGTTCGAGATTATGCAGCATGACATCGGGCATAAGCTCCAAGATCTTAAGAATAGGAAGAATATCTCAGTTTTTAAGATTAAATTTATGCTTGAGGTCGGGCTAAGGAATCCAATCCTAAGAATGCACTAAATCTTTAATAAAGCAAATTTCTTTGTGAAATAGCCTCAAATATTTAACCCCTAGAATATAAGTAAGAAGTATTGAAGAGTTATACAAAATAGGAGACCACTAGATATTCTAAGAATTGAATGAAAACCATCACCAATCTAGTGAAGATGAGGTTTCACCACCTCAAAAGCCTACCAGATACTTTTAACAACAAAGGAACCATGAATCTTAACCAAAGCAGAAGTGATGATAAGAGTGTGAAGGCCAATATTACTCCAAGATTTATGCCCATAAGATAATCCTAAAGAGATACAATGGTGAATTAAAATCTTCCAAGTTTTAGGGCCTTCAATAGATTTAACCACCCACTTAGGACACAAAGAAATGCTTTGCCTATAGATGTCAATGATATCCACCCTACCCTTATCGGTAGGCATTCAACAAATAATTGAATCTAAGCCTAGGAAGACTGAGCACAAGAGCAAAACCAAAAAGAATGCTTAAATGTTTCAAAATGACCTCAAATAGGACACTTAGTATTAGGAATACCAACTCTACTAAGCCTCTCTGCCATAGGAAGACCTGGATAAATAAGAGACTAGAGAAAAAAGGTGATCTTAGATTCAAGATTAGAATGCTAGATACGGTTCAAACGAACAATCTAAGTAGGATGTAGAGTGTGTCTACCATATCTCATTAAGCTTATCAATACCAAAGGAAAAAGGACTAAGAAATTGATAAAGCAAGGAAGAAAAGTAGTTCTTGAAAGGAGTATATAGTTTCCAATGTCAATCCCACCATGAGGAACTCGAGGATTGAAGTTCGAGATTATGTAGCATGATATTAGGCATAAGCTCCAAGATCTTAAGAATAGGAGGAATATCTCAGTTTTTAAGATTAAATTTATGCTTGAGGTCGGGCTAAGGAATCCAATCCTAAGAATGCACTAAATCTTTAATAAAGCAAATGTCTTTGTGAAATAGCCTCAAATATTTAACCCCTAGAATATAAGTAAGAAGAATTGAAGAGTTATAAAAAATAGGAGTGTAGACACCAAAACAACACCAATCCGATTATGTGACTGCAAACACTGATCGCTTTGACAAACACAGCCCCCAGGGCAGCCCTCAGAGGTTAAACAGTGGTCTTAACCACTTTCATAGCAATTTTTGTAAGGTCAAGAAGCAATTTGGCACACTTGGACACTTTGCCTAGTATTCGTCTCACCCAGGGATGAATTCAAAATAGAATCCATCCCACACCAGGACGAATTCTGAATTCGTCCCTGGGTGGGACGAATTCTAAGCTTAACGGGCAAAAAAGGCAAATGGCACCAAGTGGCAGCCCAGAACAGTCAGTTGATGACTCCTGCCTTGCACGCATGTGTAGGTGGATAGAGGGGCCGTTAGAATACTGTTACAAAAGGCATTTATCAAAGCCCAAGTCAATGGAGGACTCCCCTCCCTCATGGGAAGAGAAGACTACCACATGGCGCCTATGACCAACACATGGCATTTGTGCTTCCATCCCAAAAGAGACCCCTTGGGTCTATAAAAGGTGGGACTTTTCTCACCCAAAATATACAGGTTGAAGGAGTTTTCAAGCAACGAAGTGCTGCCGAGTTGAAGACCCACTTGCATCCCTTTTGGTTCACCTTCCCACATCTGCCAATCTCTTTTGCAAGGGAAGTTGTTGGGTGGCCTTTGAAAGCTCGAACCTGACCCAAATCCAACACATGGACACCCGAACCAACCAATTCATCGACCCCCAATCCTAAGAGGTTTTGGGCCCATCCCTGGTGGATTGGCTCCAAAATCAAGTGCCAACGGTGGGAGGCCCACTTGGGCACCCCCGCACCTCCCAAGTCCTATTTTAAGTTTTAGAGCATTTTAGACTACTTTTCAGATTGCATTTTGTGTTATTAGGTTTGATTAACCCATAGCTGCAATTTTGTAACTTTTGGTCAGATTCTAGTATGTTTTGTGTCGCTTTGTTGTTTCGCTGACTTGCAGGTGTCAAGGTCAAATTCCCAAGGGTGGAGGCCAAATTGGGATAATCCGACCATCTGGGTCATCCCAAAATGGCCCCAATTACATAACCCCTGGTTTGCAGGCGTTTTGCAGGTCTCGGGATGCGACATTGGAGCAGCAGCAGGTCGGTTTCTTCAACACAGAAGAATTCGTCCCACCCAGGGACGAATTGCAGTCAGAATTTGTCCTGCCCATGGACAAATTCCATTTGAAGGTAGATTGGTCAGCTGTCTCAGTGGCAGTGGCCTTCTGGTAACTTTTCCTATCTTCTGTCAAGTTTTGAAGCCATTTGGACTCACTGTAATTCATCGTTTGGGCAAATGTTTACATGCATATTTCGTTAGTTTTAGAGAACAAACACTTTTCATTTGCGACAGATGCTACTGACATCTTGGTTGTTTCTTTGTTTGTAGGAGAAGCAGCGGAGGTTAAGAACTCATCGACATCAGCGGCGGCATCATCTTGGCCCGCCCATTGCAATCGTGGGCACGCGGAAGGAGGAAGACTAAGTCACACATTGTAACAAAGACAAATTTAACGCTCCTAGCCCCTAAAAAGGGAGGAGACGTCTATGTAACCGAGGATAAGATATTTGAATAAAGAGGGCTGTGATTTCTTTACATATTTTCTTTCCTTTCCATATTGTCTCTTTCCTTCATTTTGGTGTATAAGGTTAAAGCGTTACATTTCGTCTTACATTGCATAATTAGTGTTTCCTTTTCCCGAAATCTCGTGCTTTCAGTGGCGATCACGGTGGGACCCTGTTCCCTGGTTTTTAAAATCACAAAAATTGATCAAAGTTTTGTGTTTGTGCTTGATGGTACATTTTTTTGTTGCAGACTTGCTATTCATATCCGACGAGGACGAATTCTTTTCTCGCAATTCGTCGACCACGGGACGAATTCAAATTCATCTCTCGGGAGGGACGAATTACGTTCGCAATTTGTCTCCCAGAGGGACGAATTCCTGCCTGCAGATTTTCGAGAGCAGAAATTCAGAGACAACAGGAGCGAGCAGAGAAGAGGTAGGGATTTTCATGATCTCTGTTATATTTTTTGTTTCTGTTTCTGTTCCTTTGATTGTTTTCATCTTGTCCTGCATTGCATAAGAAAAGTCATGTATGCTTGTTTCATTTTTGTTGAATAAAACGAATCCCACACACATCACGAAACAATTTTAAACCAAGGAGCTGGTCGTAAGACCCCAACCCTTGATCAAGACCATTGGTGGATTTCATCACCACCTTGGCTTGATTTGCATCCATTTCCCGATTGTCAACCGTTGTTAGGCATAAATCCTGACGAAGACAGACCGAGTGTCGCTGGGGTGATTCCCATGCGCACGAGGATAAGTCTTCTATGGTAGGTGCCATTAACAGGACAATCCCCCTTTTGTACCGCCTATGTACCATGTACCTTCTACTCTCATGTACCTATAGTCTCCCTCTCATAAGGGCGGGTATATAGAGAGGTTGGTATATCGGCCTGGTTGGTATATTGAAGGGGCTACCGTTTTGGGAGTTATATGAGCCGTCATAATGCATTTAAACGATCTTCAAAACCTACAAAAATAAAACAAAACATCAAAATGCACTAAACCAGTTTAGGACACACCATTTAATCCTTAAAAGAGATAATCATGGTTTTGTGAATATGTGTGCTTAATTCTGCTTAGTGTAGACAAAAAAAAAAAAAAACTTAAACGAGATAAAAACTTATTTAGATAGCATAGAAGCACCGCAATGGTGTACACCGCAGATCAAGCCCAATCAAGGGCAGAAGCTCCGAAGGTACACAAAAATTAGGCACAAGTCGCCTTCACTTCAGTCCTGAGGATTTGGTCATACCACCTTATAGGTCTAACCTACAAAAGAATCCAATTCAGAATCCTCGGTGGGGTATGCCTATTCAAAGTAGCCCCTTTCGGGAAGATGCCTTACATGTAGACCTTGACATAAATAGAGAATCACTTCTTGAAGTTAGGAGTGGCCACCGCGCGATGAAGCGCTAGACAGGCACACCGTCCATTTGGAGGGTTAACGTGGATATGGCGTCCCTTCTTTACCTATCATCAGAACAGAGAGACCAAATCCGGAGCGTAGGGCTCCTTACATAGGGCAACCTAACTCCGCCCACCCCATTTACACCCGTGAAAGGGAGTATGAGGAAAGCCATCGCATTCCTCGAGGGCAACAAACAACACGGGAACCTTGTATTTCTGCACCAGCAGGATATCATGATCACCCCTTGAGGCCATAACCTCGAGCACATACCGCTTACCTCGATAGAGGGAAGCGACCCATTGAAACCTTAGACTAGCAAACTCGAGGTAAACACATAGAAGAAACATTCGGACCTCCTGAACAAAATAGGGTAGGTGCCATTAACAGGACAATCCCCCTTCTGTACCGCCTATGTACCACGTACCTTCTGCTCTCACGTACCTATAGTCTCCCTCTCATAAGGGCGGGTATATAGAGAGGTTGGTATATCGACCTGGTTGGTATATTGAAGGGGCTACCGTTTTGGGAGTTATATGAGCCGTCATAATGCATTTAAACGATCTTCAAAACCTACAAAAACAAAACAAAACATCAAAATGCACTAAACCAGTTTAGGACACACCATTTAATCCTTAAAAGAGATAATCACGGTTTTGTGAATGTGTGTGCTTAATATTGCTTAGTGTAGACAAAAAAAATAAAAAATCATAAACGAGATAAAAACTTATTTAGATAGCATAGAAGCACTGCAATGGTGTACACCTGCAGTCAAGCCCAATCAAGGGTAGAATCTCCGGAAGGTACACAAAAAGCAGGCACAAGTCGCCTTCATTTCAGTCCTGAGGATTTGGTCATACCACCTTATAGGTCTAACCTACAAAAGAATCCAATTCAGAATCCTCGATGGGGTATGCCTATTCAAAGTAGCCCCTTTCGTGAAGATGCCTTACATGTAGACCTTGACATAAATAGAGAATCACTTCTTGAAGTTAGGCATGAGTGGCCACCGTGAGATGAAGCGCTAGACAGGCACACCATCCATTTGGAGGGGCAACGTGGATATGGCGTCCCTTCTTTACCTATCATCAGAATAAAGAGACCAAATCCGGAGCGTAGGGCTCCTTACATAGGGTGACCTAACTCCGCCCACCCCATTTACACCCGTGAAAGGGAGTATGAGGAAAGCCATCGCATTCCTCGAGGGCAACAAACAACACGAGAACCTTGCATTTCTGCACCAGCAGGATATCATGATCACCCCTTGAGGCTAGAACCTCGAGCACATACCGCTTACCTCGATAGAGGGAAGCGACCCATTGAAACCTTAGACTAGCAAACTCGAGGTAAACACATAGAAGAAACATTCGGACCTCCTAAAAAAAATAGGGTAGACCAAATTGACCCAGCTATCACTAGATATACCACTCGTCAATCCCAAATCATGCGGCTTAAACAAAGTCATCAGGAGATAGAGTATCGACATCGCTTGGATAGAGAGCGCATGCAACGCGAAGCGGATGAGTTACGCTATGAAATACCTGAGAGGGGGCCAACCCCTCGCATCCAAAAATCTGAACAGTATGAGAGGTGTAATTCGTTGGTGCAGGACAGGTCTCCACGACCTCGTCAAGATCTGCCTCCAAGACCTCATAGGTTCGAGAGGGAGGCAACTCCCCGAAACAATGATGGGTACCTTCAGCAAGAGCTTGATCAGGGTCATAGGTTTCGCCGAGAGACTCCTCAAGAATTTTACGAGGAGTATGAACTAGAAGAGGAATATGTTGAAACTCCCCATCAAGGCAGGAAGGATGCCATTCGGCCACCCCTCCATAGGCCTCCAGTTTATCATAACTTTCAACAAAAGCGAACAAGAGAGGAAGAAGTAAAATCCTCCGATGCATACCAAGCGCTATTGGAGCGTTTGGAGTCTGTGGAGACAAAATCTTCTGGGCATAAAAAACCCACATTACGTCTACTCCGCGATAATCCGGTGCATCCCTCAGTGCCTACACCTCTTTACCCTGAACACTTCAAGTTGCCTCAATTGGCAGTTTTTAAAGGTGAAGAGGACGCACAGGAACACGTTACACAATTTCTAAGCCAATGCTTCGACATCCAAGATAATGATGCATTTTTGCTTAGAACATTCATAACCACATTCGTAGGCCTTGCCTCGGATTGGTTCACACAACTGCTCAAACATAGCATAAGCAATTTAGATCAATTAGTAGACACGTTTCTTGAATGCTTTGCCTTCAACACAAGGAAGAAGGCATCACTAAGTGATTTAGCGAGCCTCAAGCAATTTTAAGAGGAAACAATGGTAGCATACGGGAATCGATGGAGAGCTTTGCTTTCTAGGTTACCCTACCATCCTCCTATGTCTGATCTCACGCAGATGTTCACAAAAATTTGCTTAAAATCAATCTTTGGTCTATTGTTGTTGTGACAATACGACAACTTAGAAGAAGCTTTGGCACAAGCCAGAGTCATAGAAGAGATTAAGATAGGTGAAGGTGCAATTGCCAAGCCTAATAAGAAAGAGTGGAATAAAACCACTAAAACTGGGACAACACAACCACAACACGCTGCACTCAACCAAGTTGCGATAAATGTTCCCATGCCTATACAAGAAACGTAGCCTCAAAAGGCTAACTACCAGGCAGTGCCTCCTGCTTATGAAAGAGATAATAGAAGACAGGAGCAAAATTACCCGCATCGCCCTAGGCAAAATTTCACACCATATGCGGAGTCTAGGGATTCCTTATTTGACCGCTTGTCAGCGGCAAATTTAGTCACTCTGTCGAAAATCCAAATTATAGACCCTAACATTCCCAAGCCTAGGGGGTACAGAGAGGAATTGTATTGTAGATTCCATAGGCGCAGAGGACATGACTTGAATGGGTGCTAGAAATTCAAAGAACTAGTCCAGGATTTGATCGACAATCGAACATTAGTTGTGGACAATCCCGTCGCACCAAACAACCAGCAAATGGGGGTATTCAAGGACCCCTTACCAGCCCACGAGGCACAAACAAAACCACTCCAGATTAATGAGGTGCGACAAGATCTTCCTACACAGGGATTTGTGGGAATGATTAACATAGTAACAAGGAACAGAAGGTACCCGATAGTTGCCCCTGAGGTAGCTACGAGGGAAGTTCCAGAAACATCACATCCTCAACAATGCCCAACGTAGTTACCTCCGCCTAGACCTGAGGTCATGATACGAACCAAAATCACGCAGAGTTTGCGGACCATGTCGACTAGGCTGTCCATCTACGAGCTTATTCAATAATCAGCTCCCCATAGAGAAGCTCTTATGGACATTTTAAAAGCCATTGAATTACAACCCCATGAAGCAAATTCTTTCAACACCTTTGTGGGACATGTGAAACAATGTACGGAGCCGATCATCACATTCAGAGAAGATGAGGTCAAAACGATATCAAATGACATGGCAAATCCACCCCTGCACGTTATCGCGCGGGTCAACGGGATTCCGTACAAGAGAGTGCTAATAGATACCGGCTCGTCCGAGTAACATCATAACCACCTGTAGCCTTGAAGCATTTGAAGTCGCCAGCGTCTCACATCACAGCCTCCATGTACACACTCGCGAGCTTTTAATGATGCAATATGCTCGACAGATCGGCACGATCGTTCGCCGATCCGGGTAGGACAAAAGTCAATACCTACACTGTGCCATGTTCTGGAAGGAGAAATGGCTTATAATATACTGCTAGGGCGGCCTTGGATCAGGGATATAAAATGTGTCCCTTCTATCGCCCACCAGTGCTTGAAATATTCTTATGAAGGAGAAATACATGTAGTCCCAATGGACTTAAAGCCCTTCAAGTATTGCAATGCGGTACAATTCATACCTCAATCGACCCTCCCTTCAACGCACTTGGATTTCCAATTAAATCCATCTAAATAGGGTCCAATACCGCGAGCACCACTGGTGGCCAATAAGGCAAAATCCCAGCCAGGTGAGACTTCATCATCGGCTCCTTCATCATCAACGCCACCTATCACGGCCCAACAGAAGGACAAGGGAAAAAAAATCATGGAAGAAGTTAAGCCCTTAGAAGAAAAGTTGCCCACAATTTCAACAATAACAATAGAGGAAGCGCCCAACGCAACGGAAACAAATATTCCTGAACCACCAAACATGGAATGGACTTAGGAAGGACTACCGTTTCCTCCCACCCAATCATCAACAATCACTTTTGAAATGGCCAGTATAGGCCTGGGGGAATATTTAGTGCAAAATGTTATGGCAACCCCCACACTGGAGTCAGTACAAGACATGGGAAGACCTCGCCTTCCCATTGGAACAATCGTCCCTCTAGGCTACCCACCGAACCAAAAAAAAATTGTGTATGGGGGCTTTGATCATGGTCTTGAACCATGCCAACAAAAGGAAACAGACGAAGAACCTTTTGTGGAAAACATCAATTATCTGTCAAACCCAGAATTTGCCCTAAAATACCTAGGCCAATGCAATTGGCATGGATACGGGCTCGGCAGATATGAGCAAGGGATGTGGATCCTTTGCCAACCAAGATATCATATGCCATATGACAAGTCAGGGGTAGGGTTCAACCATCCCCTGCCATTAGACATCTTGGTTGAAAATATGCAAGGCCTAGAAATAGGCAACAAGGGGGGATTGACATTGGATCCTTATGCCAATTTGAATACAGAATACACATTGGGAGACTACCTCCCATGGTCAACAAACACCACTGGAAGCAACAGTAATCCCTCTTCTTTGCTAGAAAGAAGCAAAAGTTCAGAGATTAATCCTCAAAAAGAACATCAACGGCTACCAGACATCTTTCTGAAACTGTTCCCCTTAGAGGTTCCAGACTTAAATAACACGGTCTCAAGAGAATCAGGTCCCTCCACTAAGAGTGGAACAACCGCAATGGAACCAGATTAATTCACTGGAATAGGAAGAGTCCTCAATGTCGCAAGCAACAGATGTTGAAGAGGATGAACAATTTTGGATCTATGAAAGTGATTCAGAAGATGAAACTGAAATGGAATATCTCAGACATGCGCGACGACATCACCGCGCTCTAACTCATGAAGATCTAATGGGACAGATGGGTATACTGTTAATACATGAATGGCACGTAGACCCAGCGAGGTGGGACCAAGTGTTAGACCTATGGCTCCAAATTCAAGATGAGCATTGTCCACATCGAGATCCCATCATGACAGCAGTGCCAAGGGAACACCCCGCCTTCCTTTTCACACATAGAGATGAATTTGCACCTAGATAGGATCCATTCGTGCCTGTTCCCTTAGAGCCAGATCCAAAGTATAGGGAACATCTAAAAGAATCAAGTCATCACACCCGTGGTTCTGGAGACCAAATTCATTCCATCCACATGATCTCCATTGATTTAACCGCACCCATCCGCAATCCGACCGATCCATCATGGTCATTGCATCCAGACATGGATGCCATCGACTGGGATCGCGTCAATTCACCATTGTCACCATCAGAGTACTGGCCTTTCGGTGAAATGCTTCATTTTACCCCAAGGACAACTCAAGATATTTTTCAAGTTGAAGAGGGACCCGAGGTTCCAAATGCAGATCTTAACTCAGTTGATGATATCCATTTAATCCCAACTCCACATCAGTTGGAGGACGGATCCCACATGTCAGTCGAGGAGACGAGCGACGTAGACATCGGCATAGATCCAATGAATCCATGGATTCTCAAGCTGGGGGTAAGCCTTTCCCCCGAAGAGCAAGCCGAATATATTGCCCTTCTCAAAGAGAAGAAGGAAGTTTTTGCATGGTCGTACAAAGATATGCCAGGACTAGACCCACAACTAGTCATGCACAACTTAACGCTTGATCCGAAAATCAAGCCAGTAAAGCAAAAACTAAGAAAGATGCACCCAACAGTAGCCTTGACGGTCAAAGACGAATTGTAAAAGCTGTTGGATGCACAATTTGTCATCTGTGTGGATTATCCGCCATGGTTGTCCAACCTGGTTCCCATCAAGAAGCCCGATGGGAGGATTCGCATATGCACCAACTTTCGAGACCTAAACAAAGCGAGTCCTAAGGATGATTTCCCCTTGCCAAGCATCGACGCATTGGTAGACGCTATAGCAGGTCACAAAATGCTCTCCCTAATGGACGGTTTCTCAGGATACAATCAAATTCATATCAATCCTGAAGACCAACTCAAAACGGCATTCACAACGCCTTGGGGAAAATTTTGCTATAAGGTCATGCCTTTTGGCCTTAAAAACGCTGGCGCTACATACCAATGTGCTATGACTTATATCTTCCACGATTACATGCACAAAACTTTGGAAGATTACATGGATGATTTGTTAGCCAAGTCTCTCTTGTGCTCAGATCATCTCGGTGACTTAAGCTATTGAGCAAGGTGCAGCAAAAGTAGTGCAAAAGGATTGTAATTGTTGTCAACACAGACGAGTGATGCGATTGAAGCGATTCGAGAGGTCGATCGGATCAAGTGCGAGAAAATCTCAAGAAAAACGAGAGGGGACCCGGATCCAAAAATTTGCGAGAAAAGACAAGGAAGAAAACGCATCGCGATATCGCGACATGTTTCCTGTCGCGATTTCGCGACATATCCGAGGAGAGAGAAAAAGCATAGATTGTCACGATTTCGCGACATATCCGAGGAGAGAGAAAAAGCATGCCAAAATGTCACGATTTCGCGACATGTCTGAGGAGAGAGAAGATGCAAGGAAAAATGTCGCGATTTCGCGACATGTCGAGGAGAGAGAAGATGCAAGTAAGATTGTCGCGATTTCGCGACATGTTTGAAGAAAAGGCACCAAGGTTGAAAAATGTCACGATTTCGCGACACATCGGAGGAGAGAGAATGTGCAAGGAAAAATGTCACGATTTCGCGACATGCTGGAAGGAACGAAGACAAATCGAGAAACTGTCACGATTTCGTGACAAGTTTGAAGCAAAGGCACCAAGGATGAAAAATGTCGCGATTTCGCGACATATGGGAGGAGAGAGAAAGTTGATGAAGAAGTTGTAGCGATTTCGCTACATATCTGAGTTTCGCCAGCATAAGCAAAGAAAAAGCACCAAGTAAGAAAAGCGTAGCGATTTCGCTACATGGTCAAAGTGCAAGGCAGAAAGATGTAGCGATTTCGCTACAAGTTGAAAGTGCAAGATAAAAAGGTGTAGCGATTTCGCTACAGGTTAAAAATGCATAATTCCGAGGTGTAGCGATTTCGCTACAGGTTAAAAATGCATAATGCGAGAGGTGTAGCGATTTCGCTACAGGTTAAAAATGCATAATGCAGAGGTGTAGCGATTTCGCTACAGGTTGAAAATGAGATAATGCGAAGGTGTAGCGATTTCGCTACATGTTAGAAACAGATGTTGGAAAGGTGTAGCGATGATCGTCGTACAGTCGAAGTTTCATTAGAAAGAGAAAAAGAAAAATGCTAAGGCAACAATGTTGTAGCGATTTCGCTACATGTAAGGTTTTTGTGGATGCATGGAGTAAAAATTGTACGGATGCTAGAAGCGTCGCGATTTCATGACAAGGTGAATGATGAGTCGTTGCAAGCAGAAATGTCGTGATTTCGTGACAGCAATGAAGATGACGTCAGCAAAACCAAAATGTGTCACGATTTCGCGACAGGATTGAAAGAAGAGTCATTGCAAGCTGAAACGTCACGATTTTGTGACATTTCTTTGAGGATGATGTCGGCAAGATTGAAAAGTGTCACGATTTTATGATAGGTTTAAGGAGAAGACTCTTTGAAGCCGAAACGTCATGATTTCGTGACACCTTAGCGGATGACGTCAGCAAGACAGAAAATGTCACGATTTCACGACATGTTTCCAGAGAAGCCTCATGAAGCCAGAAACGTCGCGATTTCGTGACACCTTAGAGGATGACGTCAGCAAGACAGAAAATGTCGCGATTTCGCGACATGTTTCCAGAGAAGCCTCATGAAGCCAGAAACGTCGCGATTTCGCGACATCTTAGAGGATGACGTCAGCAAGACCAAAAATGTCGCGATTTCGCGACAAGTTGCCGAGAGAAGCCTCGGGAAGCCGAAAGTGTCGCGATATCGCGACAAAGTTGAGGATGACGTCAGCAAAGCGGAAAACGTCGCGATATCGCGACAGGTAATGTTTTGGCGGGAAAAAGTCAAAGATACATGCATTGCGACAGGTGTCAAAAAGATGCCAGTTACGAAAAATTAACCAGAGTTAGATCTGCAGTTCCAAGTGACAGATGGTGAGATTGCAGAGGAGAAATTCATGCTGCAGTTAACTAAAGTTAAAATGTAAGTTACGAAGCATGTGCATTTAAGAAAAGAACGGCTGTTGCAGGGCCGTGATACAGCATGACTGGGAAAGGTGGCAGTTACATGGGAAGCTACGGAACTAAACTTTAAAGACAGAACAGCTGTCACAGGGATGAGTATACCGAGAATCACGTTTAAAGAGAAATTAATTAACGGGTTGCGTATATCAAGAAATCATAATCGCGTGCAGAAGTAAAAGGTAGCACAAAATTCAAAAGCGAAGAAAGAAGAATACCGAGCATCGAGATACGCAAAAAGCTGTCAAGATACACACAAAAAAAGGTTGTCAGAAAAAGGCCGTCGAGAATGTACGAGAGAAGAATGTCGAACGTAGACGAGAAAGAAAGCGGCTAAATGGCGGAACGTGTCGGGAGAGGGTTTGACACATTGTTCGTAGCCGAAGATGCATGAAAAGTTGGAGGGAAAATTGAACCGTTCGAAATCGAGCCGTTCGAAGAAATCAAGCATAAAAGGATCGAGTTGGCATAGTGACAAGGTTACTGTGATTGTATTTTTATTGTGAATTTTAAAAGGTCTCGATGAAGCAAGGGTCTTTGTAAGAAAACGACCTTGGATAAAAACCTGCAATTCTATTGAAAATTCAAGAGAGAGGTTTTAGATTTGAAAAGAAGATATTGAGTCTCTAACAATTCTCTCTATGCTTCTGTGAGATTTTTGAATGTGCTATAGACCAGTAAGGGTCTTGCAAAAGAGAAGGCATTTTTATGTCCATTTTATCTAGCAAAATAGAAATCCAAGTTGGTGCTTGGAAAAAGGGGTTGGTGCTCCTATCTGTTGCAGCAGATAAATCAGGGGTTGGTGCTCCTTCCAGTGGGTGCTGGTAAACGATTGTAAATATTGAATCCTTGCAAAGACTGGATTTGGATTGAAGTCCAAACAGTCATTCTTTGAGGAGTAGCCACATCGGTGAACCTCGTAAAATTATGTGTTGTGTGATGCTCTTGTGTGATACTTGCATTATTTAGTTTCAAGCTTGCATCATTAGTTTTAAAAGTTGCAGATTTAAGTTTTTAAGTAGTTACACTGATTCACCCCCCCCCCTCAGTGTCATTGTGAGAATATCAATTGGTATCAGAGCCAGGCACCTGCACAAGCTTAATCAGCTAAGGTGTTCTTGGGAGATATACAATGGCCGATGGTGAAGGTTTTTCTTCCAACAAAGCTCCTCTGTTCGATGGAACAAACTATTCCTTTTGCGAGGCTCAGAATGCAGACCTATCTCTGTGCATTGGGTTATGACATTTGGGAATCTGTTGAAAATGGATACACCACTCCCACTGTTCCTCCAACAGATGCGGCTGAAAAGAAAAAGTTTGAGAACAACTCGAAAGCCAAGAATGCGATTATGTGTGGATTGGTCGACAGTGAGTTGATACGCATCATGAACTGCAAATCTGCTAAAGACATATGGGACAAACTGCAAAGCATTCATGAAGGAGACAGCAAAATCAAGGAAGCTAAGCTGCAAACACATCGTGCCCAGTTCGAAGCTTTAAAGATGACCGATGATGAAAACATAGAAGCTTACATGCTGAGAGTAAACGGAATCATCAATGCAATAAGAGGACTAGGGGAAGAAATTGAAGATGCAGTTGTTGTGAAGAAGGTACTGAGAACTCTCAACAAAAGGTTTGATGCAAAGGTTTACGCCATAGAAGAAGCAAAAGATTTAAATTTTTTGAGTATGGATGAAATGCATGGTTCTCTAACGACTTATGAAATGAGGATTGGACAAACTAAGCCCTTCGACGGAGAAGCGGCCTTCCAAGCACGAGAAAAATGTAAAATCTAAACAAGAGTCAGAGGAAGAAGAATCTACTAGATGAAAATGAAGCAAACTTTGTTAGGAAATTAGTAAAGGGAAAAGGAAAGTATAGAGGTAAGTTGTCGTTCAAATGTTTTAACTGTGGAGGCATCGGGCACTTTGCAGCAAAATGCCCAATGAAGGAGAAAAATAAAAATGATGAAGGAACATATCCGGAAAGAAATGTCCGGAAAAAGAAACCGCAGTTTAGAAAAAGAAGCTTCAAGAAGAAGAGTTTCATTTCCCAGAATATCGATTCTTCTGAAGATAGTTCCAGTGAGGAATCATAAGAAGAAACTGGTGAAGCCTTATTCATGGCTTTTGAAGAACAAACAACTGAGAAAACACAGGAGTGTGAAGAGAAATTAGAAGATGAGGCTGAGATAGATCTGGAAGGTGAGTTAATTGCTGCTCTTGAAGAGTTAAGTGCAGAAAGGAAAAGAAATAAAAAGATTACAAGAAAATTTGAGGAGGCCAGCAATGTAATAATAAGTTTGAAAGTACAAACTGAAGAATACAAGAAAAGGTCTGAAGATGTTGAAGCTCAGCTGACCGTGAAAATAAATGAGAGCAATAAACTGGAAGAGGAAATAGTTGGATTAAGGCTACGACTAGAAGAAATGAATCGAAAACCGAGATTGTCATCAAAAATTTGAAGACGAGTTCGAGAAAGCCGAACAAAATGTTAAATAATCAAAGGCCCACTGGTATCAAGTTTGGCTTGGGCTTTGATGAAGGAGAAACCTCAAAGGACTCAAAGGCTGTAATAGTAGATCCAATAAATAATAAAGACAAGATTAGAGTTGATCAAGATAAACCGTATCATGCAAAAGAAAACAACAAATTCAAGCTCGAAAGGAGTGCGGCAAATGATGGATTCACCAAAGTCTCTCATCAAAGAAGAAGAAGACCCATGGCTCCTACCTCCACATGGCAACATCCATTTCCCGGGTACACTCGTTCCTTTTTGGTTATTGTTTTAAGTGCAATGCATATGGTCATAAAATTTCTAGTTGTAGATATAATATAGAACAAAGAAATTTCACTAGCGGGAAATAATTTTTCACCTCCGATAGATTATCTTTGTAGAATGTTATAACTCGCAGTAACTTCGTCCATATTGCAAGAAATTGTCGTAGCTCTTTTGCAGGAAATAGATACCAGGGAAGAAAGTTTCGATCAGCTGGATCAACACAGAATAGAAAATTTCCCGAAAAACTGTCACAGCACAATGAAAGGGAGAAGGTGAAGAAAGTAACCAGATCTGCTTGTCAAAACTCGGGTGGAAAGAAAAGGGACAACCGAAGAAAGACAAAGAATCCACGATCGTTCAAACGACTCTCAAAGCACAGAATAAATCTGCTCCCTGGATTCTAGACGGTGGATGCTCCGATCACATGACGGGAGACAAACAAAAGTTTGATAAGCTGCAGACATACGAAGGTGGTTCTATGAAATTCGGAAACAATGATGGAGCAAAGATAGTGGGTAAAGGATCAGTTAAGTTAAGTGACGGTAAAATCAACTCTAAGGAAGTTCTTTTTGTGGTAGGACTGAAACATAACCTCATGAGTGTAAGTCAGATTTGTGACAGAGGTCATGAAGTAATTTTCAAGAAGGAGGGCTGTGAAGTAAGAAAGACAACAAATGGAAAGTTAATAGCCACTGGACTGAGAACTTCTGGAAATTTGTATACTCTCTCGGAGACTTCAGAGGGAGCTTGCTTAGTTGGACGGGAAGAAGAAAAGCGGGCTGTGGCATAAAAGACTCGGTCACATAAGCTTTGATAATCTGGTAAAAATCAGCTCGAAAAAAGCAGTAAGAGACATACCCACTATTGGCAAACCAT
Organism: Wollemia nobilis; assembly: GCA_028583015.1. Taxonomy (NCBI): domain Eukaryota; kingdom Viridiplantae; phylum Streptophyta; class Pinopsida; order Araucariales; family Araucariaceae; genus Wollemia; species Wollemia nobilis. Next base: position 32,831 of record JAQPPZ010004532.1, on the reverse strand, counting down.
CAAACAACATTTGTGAGTCGTGCCAAAAGGGGAAGCAAACCAGATCTACCTTCAAAGCAAAAGAGTACTTCACAAGCAAGCCACTAGAACTGATTCACACCGATTTGTGTGGTCCCATGAGGACAGAAAGCATAAATGGATACAAATATTTTATGCTTGTGTATTGATGATTTTTCCGGAATGACATGGGTACTCTTTACGAAACGAAGTCGGAAGCCTTTGAGATGTTTAAAACCTTCAAAAATCTTGTTGAAAATCAATCCGGAAAAAGAATTAAATGTTTGAGATCGATAGAGGAGGAGAGTTTATTTCAAATGAGTTTGCTGAATTACGTGAAAAACATGGAATAAGAAGACAGTTCTCAGCGAGCAAGAACACCTCAACGAGAATGGAGTAGTTGAAAGAAAGAACAGAACGATGCGAGAAATGGCAAGAACCATGTTAACGAGAGGCAAAATTACTGACAGATTCCGGAAAGAGGCGGTTCATACTACGGTCTACATTCGGAATAGATGTATGTTGAGGCCGCATGAAAACAAAACACCATATGAAGCTGTGGTTTGGCAAAAAGGCTACGACAAAGTACTTCAAAGTGTTCGGCGAGCAAGTGTTACATTAAAAGAACTGAAAGCAATCTTGGCAAGTTTGAAGACTAGAGCTGATGAAGGAATATTCCTTGGGTACTCAACTAAAAGCAAAGCCTATACATGCTACAACAAAAGACTTAAGAAAATAGTGGAGAGTGCGGATGTGAAGGTTGATGAAGGCAGGAAACAAGAAATCAGCAATAATGAAAACTACCCAACCTATGAAGAATTTATTGAAGAAGATGAAGATCAAGAAAAAGAAGAGAGACAAAAATCAGATTCAGAGGACTTAGAAAGAGATGAAAATAGAAAATACAGAACGAGGCGGTTGGCGAGAAAAATCATCCCAAAGAGCAGATTATTGGGGACCCTACGGTTGGCATTCGGACAAGAAGAAGAGTAGTAAATAACTATTCTCTGTTATCCGATATTGAGCCCAAGAATATTATTGAAGCAAGCACGGATGAAAGCTGGATGGAAGCAGTAAATGAAGAACTAGATCAAATTGAGAAAAACAAAACCTAGGAATTGGTACCAAGGCCTGAAAATAAAAACATAATTGGTACTAAATGGATATTTAGAAACAAAGCGAATGAAGATGGACAGGTGGTAAGGAATAAAGCAAGATTAGTCTGCAAGGGATATGCCCAAGTTGAGGGGATTGATTTTGAAGAAACTTTTGCACCCGTGGCCGGACTTGAAGCAATAAGACTATTTTTGGCTTTATCTGTTCATAAGAATTTCAAGGTTTATCCAGATGGATGTAAAATCAGCATTTCTGAATGGAAATCTTGAAGAAGAAGTATATATTGAACAGCCTGATGGTTTTCAACTTTGTGATAATCCTGACTTTGTTTGCAAGCTGAAGAAAGCATTGTATGGCTTGAAACAAGCACCTAGAGCTTGGTATGCAAGGTTGGACAACTATCTCACTAAGCAAGGATTCAAGAAAGGTATGGTGGATAGCAATTTATATGTGAAAACTGAAAATGGCAATTTCATTGTTCTTGTTGTTTATGTAGATGATATAATTTTTGGAAGTAGCAATGATGAATCATGCAAAGACATAGCAAACAAAATGCAGAAGGAGTTTGAAATGTCTATGATAGGTGAACTTTCATATTTCCTTGGATTACAAGTTAATCAAACAGAAAAGGGGATTTTTATCTCTCAAATTAAATATGTGAAAGAAATGCTTGAAAAAGTTCACTATGGAAGATAGTAAACCAGTGAGCACCCCCATGACAACAAGTTGCAAGTTGAGCAAGGATGATAAATCTCCGGATGTTGATCAAACAATGTACGAGATCAATGATTGGGAGCCTGCTGTATTTGACAGCCACTAGACCGGATATCTTACAAGCTGTTTGCATGGTTGCAAGATTTCAGGCTAGTCCAAAAGAGACTCATGTGACAGCGGTGAAAAGGATTTTTAGGTATCTCAAAGGTACTATGGAGTATGGGCTGTGGTATCCAAAAGGAAAAGACTTCACTCTCTTTGCATACTCTGATGCTTGATTGGGCGAGGATGCATTGATGACGAAAAAGCACAAGTGGAGGAGCATTCTTTCTTGGAAACAAATTGGTTGCATGGCACAGTAAGAAGCAAGAATCAGTCTCTTTATCCACAGCCGAGGCCGAATACATTGCAGCTACTACATGCTGTACACAAATACTATGGATGAGACAAACATTGAAAGATCTAGGCATTCACTTCAATGAGCCCATTTCAGTCAAATGTGACAACACTAGTGCAATCAACATTTCAAAGAATCCGGTAATGCATTCCCGCACCAAACATATTGCAATACGGTATCACTTCTTGAAGGATAAGGTTGGAGAAGGAGAGGTCAGATTGGAGTTTGTTCCCACTACGAGCAAGTAGCAGACATATTCACCAAACCTTTACCAAAGGAAGTATTTGAATACCTTCGGAAGAAGTTGGGAGTAGTCACACTTCCCAAGCACCGACTAGCTATGGGAAATACATTCTCAGGGGGAGCATTCAAGTTATTTATGCTCGAGAATGTTGTGCATAGACTCAGGGGGAGTCTGCAGCAGCCCTTTGGCATTATTGGCAAAGGGGGAGAAGAATTTGAGCAAGGCTACAAAGTGTTGCCAACAATTCCAAAGGGGGAGATTGTTGAGCAAGGTGCAGCAAAAGCGAGTGCAAAAGGATTGTAATTGTTGTCAACACGAGACGAGTGATGCGAGTTGAAGCGATTCGGAGGTCGGTCAGATCAAGTGCAAAAAATCTCAAGAAAAACAGAGGGGACCCAGATCCAGAAATTTGCAGAAAAAGACAAGGAAGAAAACTGTCGCGATATCGCGACATGTTTCCTGTCGCGATTTCGCGACATATCCGAGGAGAGAGAAAATGCATTGAAAACTGTCGCGATTTCGTGACATATCCGAGGAGAGAGAAAAAGCATGCCAAAATGTCGCGATTTCGTGACATGTCTGAGGAGAGAGAAGATGCAAGGAAAAATGTCGCGATTTCGCGACATGCTGGAGAGGAAGATCGAAACCGATCGCGACAGAAAGCCAAGAAAATGTCACGATTCGGACAACGGAAGAGAGAGAATGTGCAAGGAAAAATGTCACGATTTCGCGACATGCTGGAAGGAACGAAGACAAATCGAGAAACTGTCGCGATTTCGCGACAAGTTTGAAGCAAAGGCACCAAGGATGAAAAATGTCGCGATTTCGCGACATATGGGAGGAGAGAGAAAGTTGATGAAGAAGTTGTAGCGATTTCGCTACATATCTGAGTTTCGCCAGCATAAGCAAAGAAAAAGCACCAAGTAAGAAAAGCGTAGCGATTTCGCTACATGGTCAAGTTGCAAGGCAGAAAGACGTAGCGATTTCGCTACATGGTCAAAGTGCAAGATAAAAAGGTGTAGCGATTTCGCTACAGGTTAAAAATGCATAATGCAGAGGTGTAGCGATTTCGCTACGAGTTAAAAATGCATAATGCGAGAGGTGTAGCGATTTCGCTACGAGGTTGAAAGTGCATAATGCGAAGGTGTAGCGATTTCGCTACGGGTTAGAAACACATGTTGGAAATGGTGTAGCGATATCGCTACACGTCGAAGTTTCACTAGCAAGCGAAAAGAAAAATCTAAGGCATCAATGATGTAGCGATTTCGCTACATGTAAGGTTTTTAAAGGCTGCATGGAGTAAAAATAGTACGGATGCCAGATGTGTCGGGATTTCGTGACAGGGTGAATGAAAAGCCGTTGCAAGCCGAAAACGTCGTGATTTCATGACGACAATGAAGATGACGTCAGCAAAACCAAAATGTGTCGCGATTTCGCGACAGGGTGAATGAAGAGCCATTGCAAGCCGAAAACGTCACGATTTCACGACACCTTAGCGGATGACGTCAGCAAGATTGAAAAGTGTCACGATTTTGTGACGATGATTCAGAGAAGTTTCTTGAAGCCGTAAGCGTCGTGATTTTGTGACATCTTAGAGGATGACGTCAGCAAGACAGAAAATGTCATGATTTCATGACATGTTTCCAGAGAAGCCTCATGAAGCCAGAAACGTCGTGATTTCGCGACACCTTAGCGGATGACGTCAGCAAGACAAAAAATGTCACGATTTCGTGACATGTTTCCAGAGAAGCCTCATGAAGCCAGAAACGTCACGATTTCGCGACACCTTAGAGGATGACGTCAGCAAGACAAAAAATGTCATGATTTCATGACATGTTTCCAGAGAAGCCTCATGAAGCCAGAAACGTCACGATTTCGCGACATCTTAGAGGATGACGTCAGCAAGACAGAAAATGTCACGATTTCGTGACAAGTTGCCAGAGAAGCCTCAGGAAGCCGAAAGTGTCGCGATATCGCGACAAAGTTGAGGATGACGTCAGCAAAGCAGAAAACGTCGCGATATCGCGACAGGTAATGTTTTGGCGGGAAAAAGTCAAAGATACATGCATTGCGATAGGTGTCAAAAAGACGCCAGTTACGAAAAATTAACCAGAGTTAGATCTGCAGTTCCAAGTGACAGATGGTGAGATTGCAGAGGAGAAATTCATGCTACAGTTAACTAAAGTTAAAATGTAAGTTACGAAGCATGTGCATTTAAGAAAAGAACGGCTATTGCAGGGCCGTGATACATCATGACTGGGAAAGGTGGCAGTTACATGGGGAAGCTACGGAACTAAACTTTAAAGACAGAACAGCTGTCACAGGGATGAGTATACCGAGAATCACGTTTAAAGAGAAATTAATTAACGGGTTGCGTATATCAAGAAATCATAATCGCGTGTAGAAGTAAAAGGTAGCACAGAATTCAAAAGTGAAGAAAGAAGAATAACAGAACATCGAGATACGCAGAAAATCCTGTCGAGAGACACAAAAAAAGGTTGTCGAGAAAAGGCCGTCGGAATGTACGAGAGAAGAATGTCGAACGCTGGACAGAAAGAAAGCGGCTAAATGGCAGAACGTGTCAGAGAGGGTTTGACACATTGTTCGTAGCCGAAGATGCATGAAAAGTTGGAGGGAAAATTGAACCGTTCGAAATCGAGCCGTTCGAAGAAATCAAGCATAAAAGGATCGAGTTGGCATAGTGACAAGGTTACTGCGACTGTATTTTTATTGTGAATTTTAAAAGGTCTCAGTAAGCAAGGGTGCTGTAAGAAAACAGCCTTGGATAAAAACCTGCAATTCTATTGAAAATTCAAGAGAGAGGTTTTAGATTTGAAAAGAAGATATTGAGTCTCTAACAATTCTCTCTATGCTTCTGTGAGATTTTTGAATGTGCTATAGACCAGTAAGGGTCTTGCAAAAGAGAAGGCATTTTTATGTCCATTTTATCTAGCAAAATAGAAATCCAAGTTGGTGCTTGGAAAAATGGGTTGGTGCTCCTATCTATTGCAGCAGATAAATCAGGGGTTGGTGCTCCTTCCGGTGGGTGCTGGTAAACGATTGTAAATATTGAATCCTTGCAAAGACTGGATTTGGATTGAAGTCCAAACAGTCATTCTTTGAGGAGTAGCCACATCGGTGAACCTCGTAAAATCCTGTGTTGTGTGATGCTCTTGTGTGATACTTGCTTTATCTAGTTTCAAGCTTGCATCATTAGTTTTAAAAGTTGCAGATTTAAGTTTTTAAGTAGTTACACTGATTCACCCCCCCCCCTCAGTGTCATTGTGAGAATATCATAAGCAAGATTCTCAATCGCCTCATAGAGCATAAGGTCAGACTGAATCCCAAGAAGTGCGTGTTCGGCATCACATCTGGAAAACTCTTGGGTTTTATAGTCTCAAAGAGAGGCATCGAAGTGGACCCAAACAAAGTCAAGGCAATCCTTGAAATGGCTCCCCCAACCACTATCAAGTAGCTCAGAAGTCTACAAGGAAAGGTCGTGTCGATTAAACGCTTCATAGCGTAATTATCTAACAAATGCTGACCCATGAACAAATTATTGCACAAGGGGGTCACATTTCATTGGGATGACGAGTGCCAGTCAGCCTTTGACGAAATCAAATAGTACTTGGCTTCGTCGCCAGTATTGGCACCACCTAGACCAGGTGTGTCGTTCTACTTATACATCTCAGCTCATCGAGGTGGCATCGGGCACAATGCTAGCCCGGAAGAATGAACTTCATAAAGAATAGGCTACTTACTATCTTAGCCTCACCCTGGTCAGTTATGAACTTAACTATGCATACGTTGAAAAACTCTACTTGGCAGTGGTGTTTGCTACCAAAAGGCTACACCACTACATGCTGAGCAACACTACGTATGTTGTGTCTAAGGAGAATCCATTGCGATACATGATGAGTCGTACTTATCATAGTAGTCGCACGATGAAATGGATCATGTTGTTGACGGAATTTGACATTGAGTTTATTGGGCAAAAATCTATAAAAGGACAAGTCATAGCCGATCAACTAGCAAAGGCTCCTCTTGAAGACGATCAGCCTCTAGTCATAGAACTACCCGATGATGGGGTCTTCCATGTCTTAGAATCGCCAGATTCTGAAGAGCCTGAGTCTCAGGCCGACATAACCTTATTTTTTGATGGTTCTAAATGCGAGAAAGGTGGTGGCGCAGGAATTGTATTCTTCACACTCGTGAGGCACTCCAATGCCCCTATAATTTAAATTAAATTTCCAAGTGCACCAACAATAATGTAGAATATGAAGCCTTGCTCTTAGGTCTTCAAACAGCAATCGCCATGAACATCAAAAGACTAAACATCTTTGGCGATTCGCTGTTAATCGTCAATCAAGTCAAAGGGGTATATCAATGCAAATGCCTAGTTCTAAAGGCCTATAAAGCCCTCGTGGATAAATTCTTGGCAAAACTTGAGTGGTATGACATCGAGGCACTCCCTCGATCATCGAATCATTTTACGAACACAATGGCCTCCTTGGGGTCACTAATCCCGCAAGACCTTTTCGGTGATATAACAACCATTCAGGTCAAAACCTTATCGCAACCCACGATGGAGCGCGCAAGCTCAGACTTGACGCCAGGAGTCCACATGATCCAGATCGAACCATCTTCGGATAAGTTCTTTCGAATCTGAGACTGTTTGAAACATGCTAACTGGGGGTCTTTATTTTCCCCCACTCCCATTAATAGCAACATAACGCTATTCTTACAAATTCTATCCCATTCAGCATTTGTTAGGGAAGAACTTCAAAAGGGATTGGTTGTTCATACTATCGAGGTTTCTGATCAACAGGACTGGTATTTACCCATAAAAGATTACCTCAAATTAGGTAATCTTCCCTTTGGATTGACGCACGTCGCAAAACGAACATTCAAGCAAAAAGCGGCTAAGTATGACTTGATAGGAGACATTTTGTATCGTCGAAGCTATGACGGAATTCTTCTTCGTTGTTTGGACCAGCAAGAGTCCACTTGGGCAATCACCCAAGCGCATGACGGTACGTGTGGCGGCCACTTCAGTGGTATGGCCATTGCAAAGTGCATTCTTCGCATGGGCTATTATTGGCCATCTTTAGAGCGAGATTGTTGCGAGTATGTCAAGAAGTGCATAAAGTGTCAACATCATGCCAATTTGATGCACGCACCTTCCCAGGCCCTACAGACAGTCCAGTCTGCTTGGCCATTTTTGTAGTGGGGCCTCGATCTAATCGAAAAGATCTCCCCTACATCGTCAGGCCATCACACGTTTATCATAACGACCATAGAATATTTTACCAAATGGGTGGAAGCAATTTCGTTAACCTCTACGACAGGACCCCGCATTACGGAGTTCATTTTGCATTACATCATATGTCGTTTTGGTATTCCATCCAAAATAATCTCGGATAATGGGCCATCATTCAAGAACAAAGACGTGCGTGCTTTAACCACAAAGTACAAAATTTAGCACAGCTTTTCAACACCCTATTATCCGCAAGCAAATGGGCAAGCAGAGGTGTCAAACAAAATGCTAGTCGCCATCCTTAAAAAGATCATCGCAGACAGTCATAAGGATTGGCACATACAAATCCCACTTGCCCTTTGGGCTTATCGCACTAGCATTCGGACGCCCACTGGGGCAACTCCGTTTTCACTAGTGTATGGCTCAGAGGCAGTAATGCCTCTCGAGTTGGAAATTCCTTCCCTGTGCATATCAATGCAGGAGTTCATCGATGATAACACTGCATGGCAAGCCCGATTAGACCAGCTTACCTTGCTTGACGAACGATGCGTTAATGCTCTCGAGCACTTACGTATCTATCAAGAGCGACTTAAGAGAGCTTACAACATGAAAGTTCACCTAAGAGACTTTTGGGTTGGTGATTTGGTTTTGAAGGAAAACCAACAAAACTCTAATTTTCCGTCCCATATGAGGGACAAATTCACGGAAAATTGGTTAGGTCCTTATGTCATTGATAGCAAAATAGGACCCGGGACGTACAAGCTAGCTTCTCTTGACGGTATCAAGGAAACAGAACCCTTGAATATCAGTCATTTGAGACCATTTCATATCTAAGAAAGCCATATACCAAAAAAAAAAAAAAAACTCCAAGGATTATCACAATATCTTGGTCAATACAAAAAAAAAAAAAGCTCCAAGGATTATCGCAATCTCTTGGTCAACCCAAAAATCTCCAAGGATTATCGCAATCTCTTGGTCACTCCAAAAGCTCCAAGGATTATTGCAATCTCTTGGTCACTCCAAAAGCTCCAAGGATTATCGCAATCTCTTGGTCAATACAAAAAGCTCCAAGGATTATCGCAATCTCTTGGTCAACCCAAAAAGCTCCAAGGATTATCGCAATCTCTTGGTCACTCCAAAATCTCCAAGGATTATCGCAATCTCTTGGTCACTCCAAAAGCTCCAAGGATTATCGCAATCTCTTGGTCACTCCAAAAGCTCCAAGGATTATCGTAATCTCTTGGTCAATACAAAAAGCTCCAAGGATTATCGCAATCTCTTGGTCAACCCAAAAAGCTCCAAGGATTATCGCAATCTCTTGGTCACTCCAAAAGCTCCAAGGATTATCGCAATCTCTTGGTCACCAAAAAGCTCCAAGGATTATCGCAATCTCTTGGTCCCCAAAAAGCTCCAAAGATTATCGCAATCTCTTGGTCACCAAAAAGCTCCAAGGATTATCGCAATCTCTTGGTAAATACAAAAATCTCCAAGGATTATCGCAATCTCTTGGTCAACCCAAAAAGCTCCAACGATTATCGCAATCGCTTGGTCAAAAAAATAAAGAAATTCAAAAAACAAAACAACAAAAATCATCAAAAACAACAAAGATTAGCATCTCAATTCTAGGAATACTCAAATTCATCAAAAAAATTCAAATTCTCGCACCTCATCTTCACCTTCACCAAAAACAATCCATCAAAATTACAAAAATACATAGCTGCATTAAGCATCGCATCCACACATTGCATATTTGTAGTCATAAAGGTCAGAGGCACCATAAGCTGCAATAGCTCTTATAGTCCACCTTGTTCCACATTGTCTCATGTTACAAAAACAACAAAAACACCAAGCATAACCTTTACCACACTACAGTCAGTGGTCTGGGAATGTACCAAGAGTTTCAAGTGATTCAGTCATCATTTTCCTCTTTAGCCATGTAGTGTATCAAGTCGAACAGATTTTACGAAGGTAGAGTCATACTTGAAATACACCTTGTTACGTAACATCCCAACACAAATCAAAACACTAAAATTCCCAAATTGTGTGAACGAAAGACGAAACTCCGCAAAATAATCTAGGTCACCACAAGCGAAACGGTTATCTTGCTCATCCCCCTGTGCGAGTGACCCCTAGAATGCTGAGAGTTGGCAAAAGGACAAGCATCCTCCCTACCCAATTCCCTAAGAATCCCTAAAGTTCTCAATAGTTGCAAAACACAAAAAAGTTGCAAAATGTCAAAACTCTAAATTTGACAAACTACAGTGCAAACATCAAAAGGCACAAACAACAGTGATTTTCATCACTCCATATCCCCAATCCCTTGCTCGAAAGAAAAAAAAATCAAAATAAACAGTGATCTCATCACTACAATGAGCAAGTATCCCAATACAATTGAAGAAAAGAAGGGAGTTGACCTTGAATCCCTAGAACTCTCAGCATTCTATAGGTCATAAGGCAAGCTTCAATACCAATTTGGTTGATAGCCTATCGGAATGTGAGTAAACCTCCCGCATGACGATATATCTATCACATTAACTTGCATACAGATCAATGTTTGCATGTGGATGAGCTAGCTTATGGCATCCTGGATTACACCGCGATTAATCTTAGTACATACAACAAAGGAATTCATGGAGCTAATTAGGTGATCCTCGGTACAGGTTCGGTTGAAAGCCCATCTGGCACTGGCGGTATCCTAACAAATACCACTAAATGAACTCAATTGCACACACAGGGATATGAAATAACTGGGTCAAAAACAAGTCTGATTCATACTTTGGTCAAAAAGTCTTGTAAGATAAAGTACAGTCATGGATGGTGAGTTAAAACTGACTGAATCTCAAAAAATCTTACATTCATCCCAAAACCATCTGCGCTACTTATCATCTTTATGATACCATCAGAAAATACAAAAAAGAAAAACCATGTAAATAAAGAGCTTCTTAAACAATAATAGTGCAATCATCACAAATGTCATTCATCCATTTCACCTCGCATATCACATAGACATCAAAAACATATACATTTATCATAACATCTGCATTCATCAAAATAAATAAACATGCATAACAAAAAATCACATCATCACATGTACAAAACCAAAAATAAAACCGGTATATATATATATATCGTCAAAAATATGCCCGCAGGCTACAAAACCGGTCCTCAACCCCGCAATCATATCCAAAAACCCAACCTAAGGCGTCGACCACCATGATCACGCAGGATCGGTGCGACGGGAACTACCCCCCGTGGTGTGGGTCCTACGGGACCCTGCAGGGCAGCTACTGCTAGCCCCCGCATCATGCCTGCTACCACCCCCCTCATCTAACCGCCTGCGACGAGATGATGCTGACTTCTCAGTCAAACTATCCCTCGTCCGTCGAGAAGATCTACTGATCGAAGGCTCAGGAAGCCGCCCGCCAAGGCGGATGACCTCCCTCTCCAAGTCTATCCGGTACGAGACACCACTCTGCCTCTCGTCGATGATAGATAGACAATGCATCATCGCGCTGTGCCAAAACTCTATCCCGCTCTGCCAACTGAGCCCGCAGAAGATCCCTCTCTAGATCTCGCATCCGCAGCAGCTCTGTAAGTCATGCAACCTCAATGCCTACATCCGACCCCACCTCCTCTGTATCTATCGGACGCATAGGACTCGCGGGGACAGTAGCCTGCTCAGGCCCCCACTGCTCCTCCACAACCTGCATGTCCAGTCGCTCCGGAACACCCAGGCCCACATCCTCATCTCCCACATCCACCATATCTACATCATCCAACGGCCCCCCCAATCACCCCCTGCTGCCTCAGCATCCTCCACTATCGCCTCCGCGCCTCCCAGTGGCCCCTCTCCTCTCCAGCGCCGCAATACCCACCACGAGTCATACTCAGTGGTAGTACCGACGTCATCCACATCTGGGACCTCAATCACAGCATCCGACTCCTTGCCCAATGGCGCGGTGACTGGTGGCTCCAGATCCCTCTCGTCTCCCCGATGTCGATAGACTACGGGCTCACCAAGAAACCCCTGGTGCACCCCAAACTATCGTGTAACCCGACGGTATGGAAAGAACTCATGCTCCGTCCCGTGTCGCCCAGTCAACCATCGCTCCCTCCGTACCCGTCGGAGCCACTCTCCAGCCTCAGGCCAGGCGGGACAGTCCCGATAGGGGCGCCAAAACACCTCCGCTGGAGTGAGCCGAGAAAAGGCATCAGTGTAGTGCTCAACGGCACCTGCCCATCACCGACTCTGCCCCTGCTCCACAGACCGTCGCCACAAAACTATGTAACCAATCTCCTCATCCTCCATCGCCGCCCGAGTCGTCCACGGTAACCCGGTAGGCCTCTCAACGACTATGTGCTGCCAACCCCAGCACTGCAACAAAAAACTACAACTGACACCCTTTCGTTGTCGACAGCGGACCCCATACAGCTCCCCGTAGAGTTGTGCCAACAAAGTCTGTCCCCATCTCAGAATCAATGGTGCCTCTATCGAACACTCTGCCAACTGCCACACCAAATCCAGTAGGTTCCACGAGAACCTCACGCCTGACGAATCAGGGAGAAGAATGTTAGAAATGAGGCCCATCAAGAATGCGTGCCTCACTCCTAACACCCCCCTCTCCGTCCACCAGCTAACCAAAATCCCGCCAGCCTGGCAATCCACCTCGGCTGTCTCCACTGGGTCTGCTACACCCAGCTGCCCCCCATGCCCAAAACATCTCGTAAGTATAGCAGTTCGCTGATCAAACGGAGATGTCCTAATAGGCAGACCATCTATCGGAATCCGAAGTAACCGATAGACGTCCTCAAGAGTCACAGTCATCTCCCCTATCGGGAGATGGAAAGTATTGGTCCGCGGATCCCAAAGCTTGATCAGGGCCATCAGATAGGCCTGATCAGAAACCACAGGCTCCAGTTGAGCCACCTGCTTGAGCCCAAGGGCATCAAGCCATTCCCAGTCATCATCGGTCAATGCCAACCGCGCCTCAGTAAATGCAGCGGGTACACGGTACCGGCTCCTAACAACCTGCAAAGCAAAAAAAATAAAAAAATCACAAAATCAACACAAAAACAACAAATATATATATATATATATAACAGATCAAAATTTTAGTTCTAGGGTTTCTAACCTTAAATGTTAAACAAAAAAATCACAAAAAAATATTAAAGTTTTGAAAAGCGTCAACACAAAAACAATGCATTAAATTAAAGCAACATAAACTCTAGGGTCACTTACAGGTCTCGCCTCGGCTCCACTGATCAAACCAGTTTTTGTACTCATGATGGTCGAGAGAATTCCAGCAGCGCTTCGCTTCGCAGAATTACCTCCTCCCAGAGCTCCAAAATCGCAAGAAAAAATGACACAAATGAGCCCAAAATCAAGTTTTGGCCACTAAATAGGCCTTTTGCACTGGAATTCATCCTTGACTGGGACGAGCACTCTGATCAGCGCTCGTCCCACCCAGGGACGAATTCTCCAGCTGGAATTCGTCCCACCCAGGGACGAATTCAGGCCAAGACAAAAAAAAATGACTAAAAATGCACTAAAAACAGACAATAAAATTGCCCGACAGGATTGCTACTGCACCTGACAACAAGGGCATACAAAATCGACATTGGAGTCACAAATTGTCACTATCATACTCCCTAAGAAGGCTACCATAGCCGGACCGCTCCATGGGAAGACGGATTTTAGACAATTTCATCCCCAAACGACATCACAAAAGGGTCAAAGCCCACTCAAAAACAATACAAAATTCAACAAAAATACAGAAAAACATTGCCAGACATAAGTGCTCTTGCACTTAACCTCTAGGCAAAGAAAATTGATGTCGAGGTCCAAATTATCGCTCTCCTACTTCCCCAAGAAGGCTACAATAGCCGGACCGCTCCACGGGAAGTTAGATTTTTGATGATTTCACCTCATTACGACATCACCAAAAGGGTACACACCCACCAAAAACAAGTCCAAATGTTGGAAAAATTGCACAAGCTTAACGGTAAACCCTTTAAGGCACACCTGCACAAGTCATCTTGGGTCAAGCGACTCGTCACTTCTCTCACGAAGGTCATTCCCTCATCGATTCGTCGCTTGAGGGGGTAGTCACACTTAGTCACCAACCAACAATCACACACCCAATTAAGGAAAATGACATGCATTCAAAGAATCATTGACAAAGACAATCACGCTCTTCGCTTGAGGCAGTAAACAAGCAACAATCAAATTAATCAAACACTTGGCATTTCGTGAATCATGAACACAAGGTTCCCCCCAAGGATAAAAACGCCCTTTGCCTGTTCATGACTGATCAATGTCTAAGTTCAAGTTACACCTCAACAAAATAGGTTAATACTTGAAATCAAATTCCTTAGCTCGTTAGAAGCAAGGATTCAAGAATGCATGCCCTTTCCATACTTGGGGCATCAAAAGTTGGTTAGGTTACCAAGAAACCCTAATCATTAGTGCTTTGGTTATCTATTTTTGCTCAACGATCGCGTCACCCGCAGTTGCTTCCCAAAAAGGGGCATCTGTAGACACCAAAACAAGCACCAATCCGATTATGTGACTGCAAACACTGATCGCTTTGACAAACACAGCCCCCAGGGCAGCCCTCAGAGGTTAAACAGTGGTCTTAACCACTTTCATAGCAATTTTTGTAAGGTCAAGAAGCAATTTGGCACACTTGGACACTTTGCCCAATATTCGTCTCACCCAGGGACGAATTCAAAATAGAATCCGTCCCACCCCAGGACGAATTCTGAATCCGTCCCTGGGTGGGACGAATTCTAAGCTTAACGGGCAAAAAAGGCAAATGGCGCCAAGTGGCAGCCCAGAACAGTCAGTTGATGACTCCTGCCTTGCACGCGTGTGTAGGTGGACAGAGGGGCCGTTAGAAGACTGTTACAAAAGGCATTTATCAAAGCCCAAGTCAATGGAGGACTCCCCTCCCTCATGGGAAGACAAGACTGCCACATGGCGCCTATGACCAACACATGGCATTTGTGCTTCCCTCCCAAAAGAGACCCCTTGGGTCTATAAAAGGTGGGACTTTTCTCACCCAAAATATATAGGTTGAAGGAGTTTTCAAGCAACGAAGTGCTGCCGAGTTGAAGACCCACTTGCATCCCTTTTGGTTCACCTTCCCACATCCACCAATCTCTTTTGCAAGGGAGGTTGTTGGGTGGCCTTTGGAAGCTCGAACCCGACCCAAATCCAACACATGGACACCTGAACCAACCAATTCGCCGACCCCCCAATCCTAAGAGGTTTTGGGCCCATCCCTGGTGGATTGGCTCCAAAATCAAGTGCCAACGGTGGGAGGCCCACTTGGGCACCCCCGCACCTCCCAAGTCCTATTTTAATTTTTAGAGCATTTTAGATTACTTTTCAGATTGCATTTTGTGTTATTAGGTTTGATTAACCCATAGCTGCAATTTTGTAACTTTTGGTCAGATTCTAGTATGTTTTGTGTCGCTTTGTTGTTTCGTTGACTTACAGGTGTCGAGGTCAAATTCTTGAGGGTGGAGGCCAAATTGGGAGAATCCGACCATCTGGGTCATCCCAAAATGGCCCCAATTACATAACCCCCCGGTTTGTAGGTGTTTTGCAGGTCTCGGGATGCGACATTGGAGCAGCAGGTCGGTTTCTTCAACACAGAAGAATTCGTCCCACCCAGGGATGAATTGCAGTCAGAATTCATCCTGCCCAGGGACGAATTCCATTTGAAGGTAGATTGGTCAGCTGTCTCAGTGGCAGTGGCCTTCTGGTAACTTTTCCTATCTTCTGTCAAGTTTTGAAGCCATTTGGACTCACTGGTAATTCATCGTTTCGGGCAAATGTTTACATGCATATTTCGTTAGTTTTAGAGAACAAACACTTTTCATTTGCGGCAGATGCTACTGACATCTTGGTTGTTTCTTTGTTCGCAGGAGAAGCAGTAGAGGTTAAGAACTCATCGACATCAGCGACGGCATCATCTTGGCCCACCCATTGCAATCGTGGGCACGCGGAAGGAGGAAGACTAAGTCACACATTGTAACAAAGACAAATTTAACGCTCCTAGCCCCTAAAAAGGGAGGAGACGTCTATGTAACCGAGGATAAGATATTTGAATAAAGAGGGCTGTGATTTCTTTACATCTTTTCTTTCCTTTCCATATTGTCTCTTTCCTTCGTTTTGGTGTATAAGGTTAAAGCGTTACATTTCATCTTACATTGCATAATTAGTGTTTCCTTTGCCCGAAATCTCGTGCTTTCAAGGAGACCACCAGATATTCTAAGAATTGAATGAAAACCATCACCAATCTAGTGAAGATGAGGTTTCACCACCTCAAAAGCCTACCAGATACTTTTCACAACAAAGGAACCATGAATCTTAACCAAAGAAGAAGTGATGATAAGAGTGTGAAGGCCAATATTACTTCAAGATTTATGCCCATAAGAAAATCCTAAATATATACAATGGTGAATTAAAATCTTCCAAGTTTTAGGGCCTTCAATAGATTTAACCACCCACTTAGGACACAAAGCAATGCTTTGCCTATAGATGTCAATGATATCCACCCTACCCTTATCGGTAGGCATGCAACAAATATCCCAAGCAACCCATTGAAAACCATTCAAATTCTTCCCCTTGGCCTAAATAAAATCCCTAAGGGCTCTAGACAACTTATTATAAAAATTCGTAGGAAGGGCCCAATAGGAGGAATAGTAAACATGGGTGGCAACAAGAATCTTAGTGTAAACAATCTTAGTGTAAACATAAAATTTATAACAAGAGAAAGGGTATGTGAGGTCAATAGGAAATCTTCTTTTTAATTATATCAATAACATATTACCAGAGTTTGAAGCGAACATTCAAAATCAAAAATAATTCCTAGTAAATTAAAATGTGCATCCCTCTAAATCCAATGCCACGAGAAATGTCTAAGCCAAGCAGGCAAAGCAGAAGAAGAAATGCAGAAACAAAGAGATTTAGACCATTGGATGTTGGAACCAAAGGTGTTATAAAAAGTTTCTAGACAAGCCAAAGTAGTTAAAACATAAAAATCATCCTCACTAGTAGTGAGAAAAGAATTATTCACAAAATACCCATTAATAATCTTAGTGGACATATCAGAAAAAAATATCTTTGATCAACCTCTTAGATCCTTGACTGACAAGAAGATAACCAAAAGCTTTAGTCATGAGGATGTAAAGCGAGGGGGCCAAAGGATAGCCCTATTGAATAGAACAAAAGAACCAAAATCTTCTAACTTATGCCCATTAATAGTAAGACAGATCGAAGCATCCACAAACAACATATTGATGACCTTAATAAAAAAGGTTCCAAACCCAACAATTTTGAGAATGGTAAGAATAAAAGACCACTTAATACGATCATAAGCTTTATCAAAGTTGATCTTAAAGAAAAGTGACTTTTGGCCAGAGACACGTGCCCATTCTAAACCTTCCTAGATAACAATAAGATTTTCCAAGATATAATACCCTTTAATGAAACTTGCCTTCTCTGGTCTAATAATCACAATATTCCAAATATAAAGAGCTAAATCCTTGGACAAGATCTTATAAGAAACACTAAGTAGAGTAATAGATCTCCAACTGGTGGAAATCTCAAGATTACCCACTTTGGAAATGAACTTAATGTTTCTACAATTGATAATACTACCAAAAAGTTGTTGGCTAACACTTCGTTATAGACATCGAGTAGATCAGGCCTAGTAAACTTCAAAGTGGATTTACAAACTCATAGGGAAAGCCATCAAGACTAGGGAACTTATTATTCGACATAGTCATAAGATAATTATGAATATTAGCAAGTGAAATAGGAGCCTCACATAGATGCCTATTATAAGTAGATAACTTAGTACGAAAAACATCAAGACATTTTATCCCATAAGGGGGGCGGAGGTCCAAGGTTCAAATCTCGGGCCTCATCGGACTGAACGCTTGTCCCTTTCTTGGTGCTTTCAGCGGCATAAAAGGTTTAAAATGATTGTGGAATGGGGGTTATAGGGGCGGACTGCGTGAAGATCTGTGTGGCGGATTTTGGGGCGGATAACGTAGAATACTATGGCGGCCATAAAAGCTAGATAGCTTGCCCGGATTTGTGGCGGCTACCGATTCCACCATGTTAGAAAAAAAAACATCAAGACAGTGTTGGAGTATTTGACATTCCAGAGAATCTTGTTGCGCTTGGAATACAAGCTTATAATGATCCACAAAGGCCGATGTGATATCAGGAAGAGAAGTTAGCCTATCATGAGACACTTGAATAGCCTTGATCTAGATTCTAGTCTACCTAGATGAAGATATTTAAAAAAGGCTTTGGATGGGTGATCACCCACCCTCAACCAATGCAGATGAGCCCAAATCTAAGATCCCATAGCTTCATGTTGTTCATGGAGCATAAGCTGGTGGTGAAAACCAGTAACCCTAGCTTATAATTGTTGGTCGTACGAATCATTTTATAGCAAAGATAAATTTTGTTGATACTCTTTTGTAACATCCAGATGAGCACGCTTTTTGACATGTGCCACATGTTTGCCAAAATACCACATGAAAGAGGTAGTATGAACAATCACCTCCTTCCACCAAGAAATCCAACTGATAGAATGAGGAGGTCGAGGTAATAAATTTTAGATTCTCTCAATCATAAAAATTTTGGCAAGGTGTTGTAATAAATAAGTATTTAAATAGAATTGATTACATAGAAAATTGAATTGCAAACCACTCCACTCAATCTAGAAGGAAATCGAGAAATGATCTAACAACAAGAATTGATCCCAGATCATCACAATCTTATTATTGGTGGTGGAGAAGGAAAAAATTATTACTCTATCATCATAACTTGATCAATGTGCTTATAGACTCTATCATTATCAACATGGAAATTGAACTGTGTGAACCAAGGTGAAGGCGTACATTTACGTTAGCAAAAAAAGGATAAAAAAACCTCATCTACACTTAAGAAAAAATGAGGCCTCACGCTCACCATTGCACCAACACATTGGGAGATATATAACTTTATCTTCAACATGCTCAACCATATTACATCACAACCATCTACCATCGTGAGCCACAAATCACTAATATCACGACTAAAATTTATCCTTTGAAGAAGTTCACTTGCGTGAGAACAAACAACTATCATCATAGGCTTGTCCTCCAACTTTTCAATTATTTTTATTTTCTTTCCACATTGCACCTCAAGGATGTCAAGGGTGAATAGATCCATTCACATTCTTCTCAAATTCTTTCATCAACGTTTTTGAGAATTGAATATTAATAGAACCTAAGTTTTAAAAACTCTTCATATTCACTATATTTTGATGATACATACTTTTGAATTTTACCTATTTTCTTGGTTTGTTTACTATCCCCTTTATTTATTGCTTTTGTCACTTCCTTGGCCATAAGGAGCGTATGTGCTATTTTATACTCTTCTTCACAATCTAGCTTTGATTCACATTAAGAAATATACCCTTGTTATTGTGGTCTTTGTTAATATTATCCTTGTTATTGCGGCCTTTGTATAGATTACCCTTGTTGATGTTGTGATTGAAACTATTGCTCCCTTTGAGGAGGTCTATGACATTGATTCAAATGCTTTATCGTGTTATATTTACAAAATTTAGTTTCATGTCCTTTTTCATAAATATGACAATATTTCCTCCTCCATTGAGGTTACTTTTGTGCTAAAAATAAATTCAAAAGACCATTTGAACCCTTTTAAGATTTCTTTGTGGAGATAAGAGCATTATTGAACAACTCATCTATCAATTGATTTTCTACTTCATATTGTTGAAGAATGTTTACAGATTATTTAAATGATACCCTTCTATTTGATGCTTTGAGAGATGTCACCAATGTTCTAAAATATTTAGGGAGATATTTAAGTACTATTGAGACTAAGAGCTTATCTTCCATGTTTTCTCCTATGGTGTTCAACATTAACTTCAAGTCTATAATTCTTCAAATAAATTGCTCGATACTCTCACCATATTAAACCCTTAATGTTTGAAGTTGAGATTATAGATGAAGGATTGTGGCTTCTTTTATTCCTTCAAATATTGTGCAAAGTTTATCCTATGCATCTTTTGATATTTCTATGTTATTGATATGTGGTTGTATTTCATAAACCACTCCAAAAGTGATGAACATAAGTTTTCTTGCATCTTCTTCATCATACTTTTGCCTAGCTATAGTGTCCTCAAGATAAGTTTCATCACATGTAACCATATTCTAGAGTTTTTTACCACTAGTATTGTTCTAGTTTTTATCTTCCATGGTGCAATATTTAGACTGTTTAACAAATGTGATTCAATAAGAACTATATTTTATATAGCCACATCAAAATTTTCTTATATATTCCAAAAATGGTACCTTTATATATATACCACCAATCCTATATTTTTAACCTTTTGATATACCCATTGGTACATGAAAAAAGCTAGTCCTCTTTAAATATGTGATCGTACATGAAATAGACCTTAAGGTACATGAGAGAGATTGATGCATGGTACAAAGGTAGTATTGAAAATATTCATCCTATCAATGACCTACTTAAATAGAAATTCTCATATGTGGGCACACCTTCCTTATTTACTAGGTAGTATTGAAAATATTCATCCTATCAATGACCTACTTAAATAGAAATTCTCATATGTGGGCACACCTTCCTTATTTACCTAGATTTTCTCAATTTTAGGATTTATTTCCAATGATAATAACAAATGTGGTAAAAATGGAGTGGAATAAAATTTCATAAGAATGTCTCCTTACTAGGGATGATGTAATACATTGTTGTGGAAGATTTACTAGGCTTTAGACATAGATGCTTAATGTGATAGTACTACCTGTAAATGCAAGTCAAAGGTGTCAGTTATACCAAATGTTATAATTATGCAAAGCACATATTTTGATTTTTGTGTACAAAATTATTTTTTGAAGCAAATATATTTGAAAAAATAATATGCTGGACACTACCAAAAAAAGCACCATTTTGCAAAAAATTGTTAGTCTCCTTGTCAAAATATTCCTTTTTATAAAAGTCAATTTCTTACTTTTTATTTCATGACTTTAAAAAAATTCATTATAAATGCACCAATTACTATATTCTATCTTTCAAAATATTTTTCTACAAACAATAGGAATTTAAAAATAACTTTCTTTTCTACCCCCTAAAAAATATCTTAAATTATTTATTTACCTTTTTTTCTAAATTTTACCTATGTGAATCGAACCCACAACCTATTCTTTAAAAACTTAAAACTTGGTTTGAAACACCAAATACTTTGTTGTGCAAATTGATGTGAAAACGAGAAATGTTTCATTTTGAAAGCATTGTACCTCATACATATGGATTGGACAAAGTATGGTCTAGCCATCAATCCTTTGAAATTCTCACTAGATAAGGTAACACACTTTGTCAGTTGTATTAATTTATTGTTTGAGCCTTTATGAATGTTTTTTTATTACCAATCATAATATTTGTCATATCAAAATTCCCACTTGTATCCAAGTGAGCATTTTACTCCAAATATATTTCTAAATGTAATGTTTCTTTGTATTCAAATACATGATTAAATTGCGTCATACATCAAGGGATCATGCAATATTTTATATTCTCCAATACAAAAACCTTTCCAATAGGATTCATTTTTGGAGAATCACTAAAATTTTATTAAATTTCTCATATGATGTCATCCAAATTTGAATATACTACAAATGTTAGATTAATTAACATTGAAAGAGTTGATGCAATGTTAGATTAATTATTTCAAATGCAGGATTGGTCCTAGCATTATTTATTGGATATTTATGACTTGAAAGGAATATTAAATTTTTAAAATAAATCTTAGCCATACCCAAGTTTGTAATCATATCATTGCCACTCTTGCAAAATATTTATAAATATGGTGCTTGTCATGAGAAGTCTCAAGTATGGAAAAAGAGGTGCTATCCACTTATTTATAGGATTTGAATACACATGAAAATGAGTCATCTATGACAATAATATTAATGTGAAGGATCTGCTTTGATATATGGTAAAATAGAAACCTTAAAAAAATGTATTTATCTAAATTAATTTTAATGGTACTTCGAAAAGAAATCTGAGAAAAGTCCATGGAGGCGGTGTTTTTAATATAATGAAGGAAAAATTCTCCTCAGTTAGATTTATCTAGAGGCTACAACACTCATTATAGTTATTAAAATTATAATTGAAAAAGAATAGAAATATATTTTAATTGAAGGGGATTTATAAATTACCATTAATTCTATCAAAAAATGGATATGGGGATTAGGTAGAGAATAATATTATTGTTGATGCTCATTATCTATTATTGGAGGTAATCTCTTCTAATAAGTTTTTTATAGAGAAGGAAATTAGGTATCAAATAATTTAGCCAATCATGGTGTTAATTTTCATCTTAGTAAAATCTAAACATTAGAAGACAATGAGACTTTATATCTTAATAAAAATGATGTCAAAGAACTAATTTTTAAACATCATATTTTGAGGAAGATTGAAAACATTATTTGATAAAAACGAAAACAAAAAATATTTTTAATAAAATGATAGATACATATTCATTGACCTAACAACATGTATAACTTGTGCATGGTTTTTATTGTGTGGTTTTCATTGAGAATAATGTTACTTGACCCTGTGATCAATTATTCAAAAAGGAAAGGTAATTGCCAATTATTTTATGCATATAAAAAAAACATACATAACTTATTAAAAATAAAATATATTAATTACAAATATATTTATTATTTAAATCTAATAAATATATTTATTACTTTAGTGCATATAATATTAAACTAAATACTCATTTAGATTATCTATCATCTATACATACAATTAAAATAGATGAATATAAAGATTATTTTTATGTAAATAATTCAACGAACCATTAGATATATTATGAAATTATTTTAGAATAACATATTTAAGTGATATGTAGTTGTAAATTTATTATAATGATAAGAGTTTTTTAAGGTTCAAACCTAAAAAATTAAAAAAATAAGAACCTTCACTAAAACATTTGGTTAATTTAATTCCAAAACCAGGTTCCACAATATTACGCGAATAAAGTTGATGGTCAACATTAGGGTAAACTCTATACACTAAACCAAACCCAAGTTGAAAAACCACCCTAGCTTTACATTTATTCAAGCCCTACAAATTAAACGCAAGTTGACAACCAGCCTAAGTTTGCATTTATTCAAGCCCTACAAATTTGAACAGTTATTCTGTTGATATTGGGTGGATGGGATCTTAATAACCTGGAGATTGGAATAAAGTGATCAAAATAAAAACTTCCACATCAGGATGTTCACTCCTGATGGAGTTTCAAGATGTTTGTCTTGCCTTCAATTGACCATTTTTGTAGTTTTCCGATTTTCCTGCAAAAAAAAAAAAAATAATAAAATGAGTTCTTGTTGAATCTAAAAACTCGGAAAATATTTAATAAAAAAAAAAAAAAACGGAGCGCAAAACTGGTATGCCTAAACTGTTGCAGACTCGTTCTGGTTTGAAATCTCCGTTCTGATACAGCGAAAGTCGATTGCCATCTAGTGGAATTTTTCCACTGGAGCATTCTCCACAGAAAATATTTCCACATATTCTGCAATGATGCTGGTTGAAAATATCAAAGATTTTTTTTTTTGTCAATACCTTGAACATAATTGAATTCAAAGCAATTATTGTCAACAATTCGAACATAATTAAATTCTAAGAAAGGAAAAACTGGTTGCACACATCACCTTACGAAAAAAGAAGCCGAACTCTTTGTTGCATTTAGCGCAGTAGCTAACAACGTTATCCGCTACCTGATAAAAGGGTATATGTAAGCATCATTTGGTCATCCAAAGCACATAAAACTAAAATCAAGCAGTGTTTATAGCCATACCCAGGGTTGTCTTTCGATTTTAATAAATCTTTTATCATCTTCCTTTGCTGGGTTGTTTAGGCAAGCCTCCTCCTGAAAAAGCCATGATGAAAATTAGAACATGAAATAAAGAAGCAACGTCGAAAGGTCCATAGCTTTTTCAATAAAAACGTTCACTATTAAGAAGTCAATGTTCTAATCCTTTAACAGTACACACAGTATGTTCATGGTCTCAAATGCCTTTCATAGCCTAAATTCCTCTATAAGTATGTAACATTATATTTGACAAAAAAAAAAACATTTCAAGCTAGCTATGATGTTATACCTGCGGAGAAGGGCCAAGGTTAAGGTTGCCATCAGGGAGAACTGCTGAAGATTCATTAAATGCACCTGCTTCTTCTTCTGTTTTCTTGATTTCTACTTCACCAACGCAATTGCCTTGAGGCGAATCCAGTCTCATCTCAGAAATAGCGTGGGCAATATCTTCAATACATGCGTGGGCAGGCTTGATGGTTCTTGGCAATTGAATGTCGCTGCTGTCAAATATCCATCTTTCTAACACACAAATATCAGAAAGCCTCACTGTGTGTTGCGAGCATTTCTTCAAAATTTCAACAATGCTGAGAGCGTCCTCTTGGGTCACTTTAGACACCAATTTGGACAACTCCGCCATAGCGTCCCCCATTGCGGCATAGATATGTAAGCTGTCCTTCACAATGAGACGAAAGGAGTGCTTGACAAGGGAGTTTGAAAGACAAGTCCCCGTATCCATGACTACAAGGTCATCACTTCGATGGGCTTTGGTACGAGGAATGCAATCTAACAGAGCATCAAATAATTGTTGGAAGACTTTTAACCTTTGCAATTGCTCTATGACTGACATATGACACCTTTCGTCATAACAGTTCAGAGCTTTATGGGTCTTAATTTTTTTCACCAAGTATAAGGAATAGTTTCGGAGCAGAGATGAGCATTGTGAGGCCTCGTAACAGGAATCCTCCATGAAATGCAAGATATCCTCGAGTAGTTGGAGTTCTGCGGTGAAAGAAGGGTGGCCATCTCTGGTTAGTCTGTGGATGAGAATCAGCGTCTTGAGAGCAACAATAGAGTTTTGGGTTCTGGTTAAGCGCTTTGATAGGGCGCATGCCAGATAGATTTGTTCGCCACGAGGTTGATTTGGGGACGTTGCAGCTATGGCTCTTCGGATATGTTTTTCTTTGGGCGGACTATCGCTGTGACTAGTGGCTTTAAACTTCAAAGTGGATTTACAAACTCATAGGGAAAGCCATCAAGACTAGGGAACTTATTATTCGACATAGTCATAAGATAATTATGAATATTAGCAAGTGAAATAGGAGCCTCACATAGGTGCCTATTATAAGTAGATAACTTAGTAGGAAAAACATCAAGACATTTTATCCCATAAGGGGGGTGGAGGTCCAAGGTTCAAATCTCGGGCCTCATCGAACTAAATGCTTGTCCCTTTCTTCGTGCTTTCAGTCGCATAAAATGTTTAAAATGATTATGGAATGGCGGTTATAGGGGCGGACTGCGTGAAGATCTGTGTGGTAGATTTTGGGATGAACAACGTAGAACACTATGGTAGCCATAAAAGCTAGACAACCTGCCCAGATTTGTGGCGGCTACCGATTCCACCATGTTAGAAAAAAAAATATCAAGACAGTGTTGGATTATTTGACATTCCAGAGAATCTTGTTGTACTTGGAATACAAGCTTATAATGATCCACAAAGTCCGATGTGATATCAGGAAGAGAAGTTAGCCTATCATGAGAGGCTTGAATAGCCTTGATCTAGATTCTAGTCTACTTAGATGAAGATATTTAAAAAATGCTTTGGATGGGTGATCACCCACCCTCAACCAATGCAGATGAGCCCAAATCTAAGATCCCATAGCTTCATGTTGTTCATGGAGCATAAGTTGGTGGTGAAAACCTTTAACCCTAGCTTATAATTGTTGGTCGTATGAATCATTTTATAGCAAAGATAAATTTTGTTGATACTCTTTTGTAATGAACAGGATGAGCATGCTTTTTGACATGTGCCACATGTTTGCCAAAATGCCACATGAAAGAGGTAGTATGAACAATCATCTCCTTCCACCAAGAAATCCAACAGATAGAATGAGGGGGTTGAGGTAAAAAATTCTAGATTCTCTCAATCATAAAAATTGTGGCAAGGTGTTGTAATAAATAAGTATTTAAATAGAATTGATTACATAGAAAATTGAATTGCAAACCACTCCACTCAATCTAGAAGGAAATCGAGAAATGATCTAAAGGCAAGAATTGATCCCAGATCATCACAATATTATTATTGGTGGTGGAGAAGAAAAAAATTATTACTCTAACATCATAACTTGATCAAGGTGCTTACAGACTCTATCATTATCAACATGGAAATTGAACTGTGTGAACCAAGGTGAAGGCGTACATTTATGTTAGCAAAAAAAGGATAAAAAAACCTCATCTACACTTGAGAAAAAATGAGGCCTCACGCTCACCATTGCACCAACACATTGGGAGATATATAACTTTATCTTCAACATGCTCAACCATATTACATCACAACCATCTACCATAATGAGCCACAAATCACTAATATCACAACTAAAATTTATCCTTTGAAGAAGTTCACTTGCGTGAGAACAAACAACTATCATCATAGGCTTGTCCTTCAACTTTTCAATTATTTTTATTTTCTTTCTACATTGCACCTCAAGGATGTCAAGGGTGAATATTTCCATGCACATTCTTCTCACTACACCAATAGATATTATCACACCATTTTCAAAGTCTCCTTCATCAACGTTTTTGAGAATTGAATATTAATAGAACCTAAGTTTTAAAAACTCTTCATATTCACTATATTTTGATGATACGTACTTTTGAATTTTACCTTTTTTCTTGGTTTGTTTACTATCCCCTTTATTTATTGCTTTTGTCACTTCCTTGGCCATAAGGAGCGTATGTGCTATTTTATACTCTTCTTCACAATCTAGCTTGGATTCACATTAAGAAATATACCCTTGTTATTGTGGTCTTTGTTAATATTATCCTTGTTATTGTGGCCTTTGTATAGATTACCCTTGTTGATGTTGTGATTGAAACTATTGCTCCCTTTGAGGAGGTCTATGACATTGAGTCAAATGCTTTATCGTATTATATTTACAAAATTTAGTTTCATGTCCTTTTTCATAAATATGACAATATTTCCTCCTCCATTGAGGTTACTTTTGTGCTAAAAATGAAGTCAAAATACCATTTGAACCCTTTTAAGGTTTCTTTGTGGAGATAAGAGCATTATTGAACAACTCATCTATCAATTGATTTTCTACTTCATATTGTTGAAGAATGTTTACAAATTATTTAAATGATACCCTTCTATTTGATGCTTGGAGAGATGTCACCAATTTTCTAAAAGATTTAGGGAGATATTTAAGTACTATTGAGACTAAGAGCTTATCTTCCATGTTTTCTCCTATGGTGTTCAACTTTAACTTCAAGTCTATAATTCTTCAAATAAATTGCTCGATACTCTCACCATATTAAACCCTTAACGTTTGAAGTTGAGATTATAGATGAAGGATTGTGGCTTCTTTTCTTCCTTCAAATATTGTGCAAAGTTTATCCTATGCATCTTTTGATATTTCTATGTTATTGATATGTGGTTGTATTTCATAAACCACTCCAAAAGTGATGAACATAGGTGTTCTTGCATCTTCTTCATCATACTTTTGCCTAGCTACAGTCTCCTCAAGATAAGTTTCATCACATGTAACCATATTCTAGAGTGTTTTACCACTAGTATTGTTCTAGTTTTTATCTTCCATGGTGCAATATTTAGACTGTTTAGTAAATTTGATTCAATAAAAATTATATTTTATATAGCCACATCAAAATTTTCTTATATATTCCAAAATGGTACCTTTATATATATACCACCAATCCTATATTTTGAACCTTTTGATATACCCATTGGTACATAAAAAAAGCTAGTCCTCTTTAAATATGTGATCGTACATGAAATAGACCTTAAGGTACATGAGAGAGATTGATGCATGGTACAAAGGTAGTATTGAAAATATTCATCCTATCAATGACCTACTTAAATAGAAATTCTCATATGTGGGCACACCTACCTTATTTACCTAGATTTTCTCAATTTTAGGATTTATTTCCAATGATGATAACAAATGTGGTAAAAATGGAGTGGAATAAAATTTCATTGGAATAAAATGGAGTGGTAAAGGTGCTCTTTATTTTGAAGATACCATTGCTCTAACTGTTGTCGTTCTAGCTCAAGTTGCGTGAGTTGCATCCGGTGTGCGAAATTCTTGACAGATTCTAAGATAGTTGGTCTTATCGCCTCATGTTTAGAAGGCCTAGATACCTCTCCTAGATATCTATCTCGGTCGTAGTGATCCAAGATCTCTATAGGCCACCTCCCTCTATTGGAGGTAGTGGCATTTATCCGAGGCTCTGGCCACAGTAGGTGATCCTGATAGCTAGCATTTTGTGGAGGCATCTTGCTCCCACGATGTATATTGTTCTTGAGGAAGGTAAGGGTTTTCCTCTTGCTCTTTGTCATAAGTGAAAAAGGAACGGGTGGAGTTGGTTCACCCCCTCCCGAGGAGCCTTGTGCTCTGGATTCATCTTTGTAGTCCTGACAACTAGAGGGGGTGAAGGAGGGATAGTGTAATGATGTGGTTCCTCCCGTTGAACCCTATGTTGACCTAGCGCTTCATCGCACGATGACCACTCATAGCAAGCATCTAAGGGAGCTCTCCTACGACTGTACCCCTCATGGAAGGGTGTGTGCTGAGTGCTATGTTGAACAAGAGTGCTCCTCGAAGAGGTGCCCCTATAATCCCATTCCGTTAGGGCACGGAGGGGACTACCTTGTGTGTCTGGCCGCCAAGGTGGTATGGCCAAATCCTTGGGGCTATATAGGAGGCGACTTGTGCCTCCTTGGATATTCCCCACAAAATCCGCCTGTGATTGGGCTTGGCTACGGGTGAGCACCATTGTGGTGCTCTTCTACTAGCTAAGCAGATTTTTATCTCGTTTATGATGATTGATTTTTTTGTTACACTAAGCAAAAATGAACACCCACATACACAAACAGTGATTATCTCTTTTAAAGATTAATAGTGTGTCCTAAAGCGGTTTAGTGCATTTTGATGTTTTGTTTTGTTTTTGCAAGTTTTGAAGAACGTTTAAATGTAGAATGCTAGCTCATATGACTCCCATAGATGGTCGCCCCTTCAATATACCATTGCCGGACCAATATACCAACATCTCTATATACCCGCCCTTACGAGAGGGAAACTATAGGTATGTGAGAGACGATGGTATGTGGAACATAGGTGGTACGAAAGGGGGGATTGTCCTGTTAATGACACCTACCATAGAAGACTTATCCTCGCACGCATGGGAATCACCCTAGCAACACTCGGTCAGCTTTTGTCAGGATTTACGCCTAACAATAGTGACAATCGGGGAAATGGATGCAAAAATCAAGCCAAGGTGGTGATGAAATCCACCGTTGGTCTTGATCAAGGGCTAGGGTTTTACGACCAACTCCTTGGTTTAATTTTACCATGTGATGTGTGTGGGGTTTATTTTTAATAAAATGAAACGAAGCATAAACAACTTTCCCTAAGCAAGTAAAAGTTGACGAGAAAAATAGAAACAGAAAAATAATAATAATAATAATAATAAATGACAGGTACAGCTTTGGAACCTTACCTCTTTTATGCTCAAATCGGCTGTCTTTTCTGCCCAAATCGGCTGTTTCTAATTAGGCCCGGTACCTTTAAGCATAAAAACATAAATTTCAATCAATTTCCGAATCTAAAAAAAATAGGGGATAGGGTCCCACCGTGATCACCACTGAAAGCATGAGATTCCGGAAATAAAAATAAACACTAATTGTTGCAATGTAAACTAACTAGCTTGATGCACGAAATAAAATGGATATAATCGAATCAAAACCAACATAAAAAGAGAAAGCAAGAGCACA
The DNA here is from genome assembly GCA_028583015.1 of Wollemia nobilis. Taxonomy (NCBI): domain Eukaryota; kingdom Viridiplantae; phylum Streptophyta; class Pinopsida; order Araucariales; family Araucariaceae; genus Wollemia; species Wollemia nobilis. The sequence continues at coordinate 3,161 of JAQPPZ010004532.1, read as the reverse complement.
GCCCTTTTTATTAATGTGATTCCAACTCGGTTACAATACATCTCCTCCCTTTTTAGGGGCTAGGAGAGTTAGCATGTTTCCATTACAAAAAGTGAATAGTGATCTTCTTTCCGCATGCCCACATTTGAAACGGGCGGGCCAAAGTGTTGTTGTCGCTTATGCTGATGAATATTTGCTTCTCGTTGTTTATCTTGCGTTCGGAGACACAATGACATTGTCAGTAGCACTTGTTGCAAGGAAGAAGAACTTGTTTTAAAAAAAATGATAAAAGATATACGTAAAATTTTAGCCAAATCGATGAGTAAAATTATTTTAAATGACCTACACATTTTATAGAAAACAAAAAACTTTACCAGAGGGTCATTGTCATTGAAACAGTCAGCCGATTTGCTCTTGACTGTAATTCGTCCATCGGCAGGACGAATTCAACTGTTATTCGTCCGACTGTTTAACGCGAATTTGACTGTGTTAAGACGTCGAATCAATAAATATTTTACTTATATATTATAAGTTTATATAGGGATATTGAATTGATATGTTTCCAAATTTTTATTAATAAATTCAAGTTCAAACTATTAATAACCTTAGTTATATCCTCAATCAAAAACATACAAGTCCTTTAAAAAAAAAAAAAACTATTTTTATTCTAATAAAAAAATTAAATATTCATTAAAAAAATCTTATTAATTTTAACAAAACCACACCAAACAAACATAAAGCACTACTCTAACAAAAAGGACTTGTATTAGGAAGAGAAGTTGTCTATCGAGGAGATGTGCCAGGGTTCTAACCAGTACCATGATTAGCAAAGTGATACACAGGACTTCAGCCACGTTGTAGAGAGCGTAAACATAAACGATGAAGTCTATAATATTTGTGAGGAGATCAAGCTCTACTATGAGTACTGGTAGAATAGCTTGAGGCTGAATAACATCACCCTCTCGACCTACTACATGCATGCCTTGAAGAAACTAAGGGACCTTGAGGCAGAGGGAGGTCAAGTGTAACCCTACTGATAGTGCATGGACCCTCACAACAATACTTGATAATATTAATTAAAATGCACCAGCTCATGTGCTACCCTACAAGCCTACAAATGGATCTGAACAGTAACAACAAAAAACGCTAAAAGAAATTAAATTTCCAGAATAAATAGTAGCATTCCTTGATTTCCATAGTTGAAACAAAATAATTGCATGAAATAAATTCTATAGAGTAACAATATAAGCAGGCCAACAACTGTTATCACCAAAAATAATAATTTACCATCTAAAGAACTCAGGCTGAAAAGGTTTAAATAATAAGTGAATCCAAGCCTAGGTAGACTAAGAACAAGAGCAAAACAAAAACAAATGCTTAAATGTTTCAAAATGACCTCAAATAGGACACTTAGTATTAGGAATACCAACTCTACTAAGCCTCTCTCCCATAGGAAGACCTCGATAAATAAGATACTAGAGAAAAAAGGTGATCTTAGATTCAATATTAGAATGCTAGATATGGTTCAAATGAGCAATCTAAGTAGGAGGTAGAGTGTGTCTACCATATCTCATTAATATTATCAATACCAAAGGAAAAAGGACTAAGAAGTTGATAAAGCAAGGAAGAAAAGTAGTTCTTGAAAGGAGTATATAGTTTCCAATGTCAATCCCTCCACGAGGAACTCAAGGATTGAAGTTCAAGATTATGCAGCATGACATCAAGCATAAGCTCCAAGATCTTAAGAATAGGAGGAACATCTCAATTTTTAAGATTAAATTTATGCTTGAGGTCGGGCTAAGGAATCCAATCCTAAGAATGCACTAAATCTTTAATAAAGCAAATGTCTTTGTGAAATAGCCTCAAATATTTAACCCCTAGAATATAAGTAAGAAGTATTGAAGAGTTATACAAAATAGGAGACCACCAGATATTCTAAGAATTCAATGAAAACCATCACCAATCTAGTGAAGATGAGGTTTCACCACCTCAAAAGCCTGCCAGATACTTTTAACAACAAAGGAACCATGAATCTTAACAAAAGAAGAAGTGATGATAAGAGTGTGAAGGCCAATATTACTCCAAGATTTATGCCCTTAAGATAATCCTAAAGAGATACAATGGTGAATTAAAATCTTCCAAGTTTTAGGGCCTTCAATAGATTTAACCACCCACTTAGGACACAAAGAAATGCTTTACCTATAGATGTCAATGATATCCACCCTACCCTTATCAGTAGGCATGCAACAAATAAGTGAATCTAAGCCTAGGAAGACTGAGCACAAGAGAAAAACCAAAACAAATGCTTAAATGTTTCAAAATGACCTCAAATAGGACACTTAGTATTAGGAATACAAACTCTACTAAGCCTCTCTCCCATAGGAAGACCTCGATAAATAAGAGACCAGAGAAAAAAGGTGATCTTAGATTCAAGATTAGAATGCTAGATATGGTTCAAAGGAGCAATCTAAGTAGGAGGTAGAGTGTGTCTACCATATCTCATTAACCTTATCAATACCAAAGGAAAAAGGACTAAGAAGTTGATAAAGCAAGGAAGAAAAGTAGTTCTTGAGAGGAGTATATAGTTTCCAATGTCAATCCCTCCATGAGGAACTCAAGGATTGAAGGTCGAGATTATGCAGCATGACATCAGGCATAAGCTCCAAGATCTTAAGAATAGGAGGAAGATCTCGGTTTTTAAGATTAAATTTATGCTTGAGGTCGGGCTAAGGAATCCAATCCTAAGAATGCACTAAATATTTAATAAATCAAATGTCTTTGTGAAATAGCCTCAAATATTTAACCCCTAGAATATAAGTAAGAAGTATTGAAGGGTTATACAAAATAGGAGACCACCAAATATTCTAAGAATTGAATGAAAACCATCACCAATCTAGTGAAGATGAGGTTTCACCACCTCAAAAGCCTACCAGATACTTTTAACAACAAAGGAACCATGAATCTTAACCAAAGCAGAAGTGATGATAAGAGTGTGAAGGCCAATATTACTCCAAGATTTATGCCCATAAGATAATCCTAAATAGATACAATGGTGAATTAAAATCTTCCAAGTTTTAGGGCCTTCAATAGATTTAACCACCCAATTAGGACACAAAGAAATGCTTTGCCTATAGATGTCAATGATATCCACCCTTCCCTTATCGGTAGGCATGTAACAAATA